>JAJOOR010039538.1:0-16616 GCA_036250505.1 Solanum acaule | reverse complement strand
CAACTCGAAAACACAACCGGAAACATGTCTCAAATCAACAAGAACTTCAACACAACCACAAGACTTCAACAAAACCCAACCAAATCTTTTCTCGGAAAATAAAACGTGTTTGGCGTGTGGGGGAATGAACCAACCCAACACTAAGATCTCACATATCTTAATAGGGATCACACCCGACGAAAACCTTGCTTGCTCTTCTCTTTCTCCTCTTCTTCTCTTCTTTACTCACAAACCCTCACTCTCACTCTTTTAAAAAGGGAAAAACTGATCTAAAATCAGTCTAACACCTTAATATAACCAAAGGAATTGGTTAGGGAAAAGACCAAAATACCCTTACAAATTCGGGTGAACTTTCCTTACCAACAGCCCAACTTCGAAAGGGCATAACTCACTCATACGAACTCGGAATCGAGCAAACTCAGCGGCGTTAGAAAGATCATTCCACAAGATTCGCAAACATAACTGGAACTACACCTAACTCATCCTGAACTAAGAATTATGACTGTTCAAAATTGACCAAAAACTCATTTTTTTTTCCATACTTGAATAAATTTCCAGATTTTTAAATTCTTCCCAAAAATGACTATTTCCAATTCTATGCCTCTTCATAGTTATTTCAAATTGCCGGATGTTACAGGAACCTCAGTGCTGAATCTCCAAAAAAGTTGTTCCCCTGCAAGTTCAAAACCTCAAGGTATTCTACTACGTTACCGAGTGATTCAGGAATTGGACCTGCGAAGTTGATGTTTGAGAGAGTAAGGATTCTGAGTCTTGATGAATTTGAGATATAACCACTCATACTAATGGATTCACAATATGGTTTTTTAGGCTGGACATAATGTTATAATCTATGTTAAGTTGGCTAGCTCTCTTGGTACAGTTACAATTAATTTATTGACATATAATGACATGAATTGAAGTTTTATTGTTGTTTACATACAATCCATCTGCTTCAAGAGTCTTACTTTCCATTTTTCAAATTGAACTTATCGCTTTAATTTCAGGTTGAACTATCTCTCTACATATATATACACACACACACTAATTAGCTCATTTAGCATAGAGCTAGATTTAATGGATTTGAAATCAAGTATAAATGTGTAAATTAAAGTTGAAGGTCTTACACAGAGCGAAAACAATGCAAAACAGAAAATGGATATATGTATAATAGATCATACTTATTCTGAACACTCTAATTAACTCTATATGTTGAATTCCCCGTGACTCTTCGGTCTAAGCTTATACTTCCCATTTGAACATGAAATTAGTCACTTGGTCGATTAGAGACGTGGATTTTAACCAGAAATACCAAATGGAGGCCATCCCCTCCTCAATTGTCCCTGTACAACTGATGACTTCTGTTAATATACGATCCCTGTGGAAAAACTCGGTATTGAATGGACATTCTTTACCGCAATTCTGCTTCTGTGCACACCCTTTTAGTACAGACAACACCTGTATTTAAACAAAAACATATAAACTACAATGATGCTTATGAGACGAGTAAATCATACTAATATCAATCCTTTAGAATAGTTAAACTCTAATGTCTTAATGTCTACCAGCATGAGAGATGATTATTGAAAGGATTTCCAGGTAAAGCAAGAAATTACCTGGAGTACTTTGCTATTTGTACATGGAATTATGGACATGATCCTGGGACAGTAGCGCATTAACCTTCCAATGATCGATTCAACACGCAGTATGGGTGCAATGAATATCACGACATCATGACTTGGGGGAATAACAATTTCTCTTGGATTTTCATAAATAAGAATGTTCTTTGTCTGCAAGAATTTTGTGATTGGAATAGCTTAAACCAAATTCAACAAGTAAGGCATAGATCAATGACAATAGGCACAAAAAGAATGGAAAGTACCTTGAGGCAAAATATTGCTAATATCAAACCTTTAGAATAGTTGAACTTTTGAACAAAGTGATGAATATTTGTGTACCAACTGCTGTCCACTGATCCAAAGTTTGTGCTCGGCGAGGAGAAAATGAGTTGGGCTCTTTCCAGGGAAGAAGGATCCATAGATGAGAATGGCATTTTATCTGTTATGAACCAGCCTCAGCCCAATAACGATACCTTTACGAATGTCACACAACTAGTTATTGGGCCGAGAAGAAGCAACAAAACTGGAAGGCCTTTGCAAAGGCTGGTTTAAGATCCAGGCCCATTTAACAACTAGCTAAAAGGATGACGGATGAGAAGAAGTGGTTTATGCAAATTGTGAAAGAAGTTGTCTGTTACTCTCATCTTTTATCTTCTTCTGTATCTCATCTCTATCTTCTTCTTCTTAATTGTTCTTCCTTATCAGTTGTTATTTTCTTGAAATTCCAGTCAGTGATTGCAATACTACAAAAGTTCCCTTGATTATTATTGAGTTGTTACATTATCACCCACAAAATCAAATTCCAATAAATTTAGAGCTTGAATAGTGACTTTTTCCAGACTCTTCAACTTTAGTAAGGCGAATATCTTGAGTTTTTCACTCTGAATCTCTATAATTTTCAGCTTATAGCATGATCTTAGATCCAATTCTGAAATGTTTGGGAACTTATAGGATAAATCTCGAAACTGCTGGTCTGTGATGTTGGCACCAGTGAGCTTGAGTGTTTGTAAAGTATTGTAACCATCCAAAATAGCAATTTCACAAGGAAGAAAATTGTCCTCGTGTTCTGCATATGTAAAGCATCGAAGATTTGGGGTTTGGACTATCACACTATCGAATGTGCTATATTGTGCAGCCAAATCCTCGAGATATACTAGGCCAAAAATATGTAATTTGCTTATACCCTGGCAATTCTGTAGCCTTAGATTCCTGATATACGGGCATCTTTCGATAAGTCTTTGCAATTGGTCATCTGAAATATGGACATCAAACAAAGAAAGATCCCCAAGACAACAAAATCTTATGCAAGTAGCGCTAATATCAAATTCAAACTTGCACCTGCATAACCACAATACCGTCAACTTTTTAGCAGCATAAATAACATTAGGTAACGATCTCAAAAGGGGAAGGGAAATCCCCAGCACTGTGACGTTAAGTTTAACCGCCAATTCAATCCAAGTGTCCAACTGAGAATCCAATTCTTCATCGCGATATTTAAGGATTAATAGTTCAAGACGTAAGTTTTGTTCGATATGGGATCGCAGGGATCGATCAACCAACTTGACATACTTTTCCAAGGGCATATATTTGTTCCCTTCAAATTCTTGAAATTGATCGAATATCAAATCAGGTCTTGAAGTCCAGCAATAGTACCATCTCTTAGACAAGATACAATTTCTCGCCGCCTCTTTCACGTCGAGGCTACGGCGGCATAAGATTTGATGAATAATATGCACAGGCAATTCTGATATTCTATCCTCTCTATCAACTAGTTTAGCCTCTCTTTCAAACATATTGTTACCTTTTGATTTTCTTGGTGGAACGGGACAATTTTTTTTTGGGTAAATTGAATCTAACTTTTGACTTATTTTAAAATTTTTGTTTTTGGCTTAAAAGTGAGCGCTTAAAAATAAGTTATAATCTTTTCAAATACTTAAAAAAGAGTTTAAAGTTAAAAATATCTAAAAATAAATTAACCCAAACGGACACTAATAATGCTTCTTTTACTTCTTGTTTTTTTATTTTGATTTTGATTTATATTCCTTTATCATTAATTATTTATTTTTGTCTTTTTTTTTAATTAATAATTTTAAATATTATATATAATCATGGACAATGATTTAATAACTTTTCATGTATACGACCCTTTTCTACTCCAATGGAATTTGACTATTTTCTATTCATTGATTATTATTTTTTAATAATATTTGAAATTTACCCCTGATAATTAAATCTAATTAAATGACGAAAAAAGTTCATGCATCTAGAACTCCAATAGGTTAAGGTCGTCCGTCTATATTAACATTTTCTATTTTACTTTTAAAGAAAAAGTGCAAGCATAATATATTAGAAAAGAAAAAAAATTAAAAGAATAAAGTTTATTTCAAATTTTATCTCAAAATTGTTATCTTTACACCAGGGGTGTGCACTATTCGGTTTAAATCAAAAAACCAAATCAAATCAAATCGAATTTCAATTTGAATTGATTTTTTTTTAGTTTTTTGGTTTGGTTTTGGATTAATAATTTACTTTGTTTGGTTTTTTGTTTAGTTTCAGATGAAGAAAAATTAAAACAAAAATATAAAAGATTAAGTTGGAGTTAACCACTTTTTTCTATCTTTAGTTATTGTTTTTCATTATGATTAAGTTTATATTTTATGTTTCGACATCTATAATTGATATACTTATAAATATTGTATTTTAAATTTTACTTCTGATTTATATTAAAAAGTATATTCAAGAGATTCAATAATATTACTTCTCCTAGTATAGATATTTTTTTTTCAAACTGCAAATATAAAAATATTTTAATTATTTTAACTTATAAACAAATAGTTAAGAAAACATTTTTTAATCTTAACCATCCGCGCTATAATAAAAATATTTAAAGCGCGTAAAATAAGTCGATCCAAACCAAGTGAGGGTAATTTGGGTAATTGAGATTCTTCTCGTCCTACTAGGGTTTTAGGTGTCAATATATAAACAAATTTTTCTTCACATTCATCTTCTTCATCTGTCTGCGTTTCTTCTTCAGACCGTCAAAAGCAAAACCCTAGAAACTGGTGAGTTCCAATCTCTCTTCATCTGCACCCTTGTGATATGGTGCTTACTCGTTATTTTTTGGTGTGATATTGTGCTTACTTGTTACTTTTTTGCAATTGATAGAACAATGACAACAGTTCCAGGGCAATTAGTCTGGGAAATCGTGAAGAAGAACAATGCATTTTTGGTAAAGGAGTTCGGTAATGGCTCCGCTGGCGTTGTGTTTAGCAAAGAGCCTAACAATCTTTGCAATCTTCACTCTTACAAGCACTCTGGTTAGTTCCCTATAGAGTGTTTAGATCTGGATTTTGTTTTCGTTCGATCATACAACTTCAAATTGTTCATCGTTCCTATTTTATGTTATGTGATCTGTTGAAGCTTGCAAAACGTTTAATGTTATTCCATTATTGAGATTGTTTTAATCAAAAGTTCTAACTTTTAATATTTCAAATTCATTTAAGGTTTATTTGGGGAATTGTTTTCTTGAAAAATTAAGTGTTTTTTCTTAGTATTTGGTGAGTAATCAATTAAATATTATCACAATAGCTGTTGTTGGTTAGCGGTGTCAATGGGTTGGGGTGGTTGGGGGCATTGGGTTGTTGGTTTGCTGTGTCAATGGGTTGGGGATAAGTTGTGTGGGCTCTTCACTTTCGATGATACACTAATTTTGGCGAATCCGACACGCACCCCTCGACATTTTTGAAGAGTACGAGCAACACAGGGGTTGGGGTGGTTGGGGGGACTTGGTTGTTGGTTAGAGGTGTCGAGGGGTTGGGGCAGTCAGGGGCATTGGAGATGTGGGAGGATGTGGAGAATATAACTTGGAATGTACTCATTTTAAAACTCTTTCGTAACTAACCTGTTTTCCAAACAAATTGACCAACCAGAAGTAAGAAATTTGAAAAATATTTTCCTCCCTACCAAACAAGCCCGTAGTTACTCAAATTTTGAACTTTGATGTGATACCATCAATCTTATTTCCATTATAGCTAATATAATGCACGAGTCAGTTCAACGTATTCCGTGTTCAGCCAAATGCAATAAAATGATCCAATAATAGCAAAATGTGTAACCCAACCAGTTTGGGGTTGAGCATAGTTGATTGATATATTGCTTTGAACCCCTAGTTGTAGGCACTAAAATGTTAGTTGCTTTATATTCTCTGATATCTTTCAGGGAAAACTTTTAGAATGTTGGTTTGCCATGCCTCAAGTTACCGTGTAATTGAGATGTTGTAGTAATGACTATGTAGGCCTAGCAAACAAGAAAACTGTGACTATTCAGGCTGGAGGCAAAGATCAATCTGTGTTGCTTGCTACAACAAAGACCAAGAAACAGAACAGGCCTTCAACTTTGCTGAACAAATCTGCAATGAAGAAGGAGTTCCGCCGCATGGCCAAGGCAGTAACAAACCAGGTAGGCATTTACCTTCTTTTTTTTACCACTGGACTGGAACAAATATACTGTGTTCTTCGTGTGCTAATTTGGAAAATGAAATTGCTTGGGTTCTTTGTAACATGACCTAAACACATTATGATCTTAGTGTGCCAGTTATACTGGGTAAAGAGATTGTTAGTAATCAGTAGTGAAATTTACCACCCAGAGAAGTAGAGAGAATTGCTCTCTAGCTCATTATGTTGGCTATTGTTTGTTTTCTTACTCAATAGTTATAGTGCTCTAGATGTTTGTCCACATTAATGAATTCCTCAATAACACAACACAGAAACATCTCTAAGCTTTATATTACAAGCTCAACGTTAATTATCTTTCTAAGATGGTCAATTTCTATCCACGTGTATGGGCCTAATTCATTTTAAGTATTTTTTCTAATTTAAAGACGGGTTGAAAATTGATTCTATGAAGGGATGGTTATTAGGTTGAAAATTATTCTTTTATATAGTAAGCTAAGCAAAATGTTAGTGTGATTACTGAAATTGATCAGGTCAACCAATCCAAAACAAATAGCCCTCAAGAATCCAGATGTTGAATATGGTTTGGTACTTGGAGTTTTAGAAAGCATTAATAAATTCCAAAGAACTTCGAATTATTTTTGATTCTGCATCTGCCTCATATTTTTCCTTCTAAAAATTCCTCACTGTTTTATATCTTTGCACGGTCTTCCTATGCATACTTTATGTTCTGCTTTTTGTATTGCCTTGGGATGTGTTCTGTTTATTGTATTGCCTGAGCCTATTTAGGCTTTTACTTAAGCAATTCTTTTATATCAAAACCTTACGATAGAAACCTCATGATGATCTTTCTCACGTTACATTCTTCGTTCAATTATTGTTCTTCAGGTTGCAGACAACTATTACAGGCCAGATCTGAAGAAGGCAGCCCTTGCAAGGTTGAGTGCTGTGAACAGAAGCCTCAGGGTCGCCAAGTCTGGCATGAAGAAGAGGAACAGGCAGTCTTAGAGTTGCACTGAGTGTTGCATTGTCTTTGCAATGGCATTGTTGTTCTCCTGTCATTAAGTACCAAAGTTTTTATTTTCAATTTTATATTTGAATTCTTTTTTCAAAAAGCTATTGGTAAGGGGCTTTGCCTCGTGCTTTTGGATTATAGACTTTATGATCATTTAGAAAGGGTCTGTTTGATTTGTGGAAGGTGTGGTATTATATTGGACAGTCCAATTTGGACTCGGTTTATGAATGGTCACTTCCTTCTGCCTTTTATTGCTGCATTCCTTCTTAATGGATGATCCTAATTGAATTGTTGCTGTAATGGTAGGGGTTTATATGGTTTGGAAATATGTAAAATACATTCCAGATTGTAAATATCACGATTTTATGAGTGATATTTAGTGGAGTACAGCATTAAAGTTTTATGACAATCGTGAAATACTCTTGAAATTTGCTTTTCAAACTTGAGTATGTAGATTGGATTGCAATTTGGAATATGAAACTGAAGGAGATAAGGTTCCCTATTTCAAGTTTGAAGAAATAGAAAGCCAATTTAATAAACAAGCGTTTATTTAATTTTAAACCAATCTCTAAATAATATTTGAAAAATGTGGTCGGAAATTGTTTGATTTCGGGTTTGTACCCCTGATCTCTGATCATATTTTCATAGCTTTGTTGGTGTTGGCCAAAATTCCTATCCCAAACCTTCAGTACATATTTGGAGTTCTCGTGTTGACAGTAGGGCACAACATATAAGTTGTAAGATATTTGCGACCCTTCACCTCACGAGCTAGTTTGAAATTGAAGTTAGGCAGTATCAGGAGCCAGCCACACCTACCTTGTTCCAAGCCAGAGTCGTATCAGCCTGCCACATTGCAGCTAGGGCATGACCAATTCAGGTGAGTGAGGTTGTGACGGTTAGTAAGCTGACAAACTCTACTTCACGAGCTAATGTGCTATGACATGTTGCTCTAAATGGTTGATATCATGATATGTGATAGACTATCTCAATCAGCTAAAATTGGACTTTGCTTTGGGCCAAGGTTGATCCGCGTTGTAGTTTGAATGCATTCCTGCTGCTACTGTAATTCGAGTATTGACTATTCCATACCCAGGCTGACAGACAACAGTGCCTAAAGGCCAAAGAACTTGAATTCTGCTACTCAAAACAAGCACATTTTCCTGAATAGATACTCTTTTTGTGCTTTCTTAAATCTGGTTAAGCACTGTGTTGTAGTTGCAGCAACAGCATCAGTAATCAACATGATGACTAAAGCCTTTTACCCCTTAATCTGCTGAGATAAAACATAGTTCAAAGCAGTTGTCAAGAAAGAGAAAAATAGAAACTAGTATTGCTGAGAGCCAAAGTTATTTGGGGGATAGAAAGACCTGATATCCCTGGTTGTGTTGTAGGTGTCCATAACTATAATATTAATGCCAACAACATATGTAAATCAAATCCAACATGCGGCGATACTGAAATTGTATGATATTTATGCAGATACTAGAGAATCAAAATAGAAAAAACTCATTTCTAGAAAGTTGAGAACAGAAATCTTTGACTCAAAGTAACAACCTCTAGTGGCATTGATTTGAGATAGAACATAAGTTCTCTTACTACAATCAAAAATGCCAAACAGATTTATGTATGGAAAACTAACACGATATCTAGTTTTCTATCCCTATAGGCCATATAGAGGACAGTGAACTTCCATCTAAGGCCTTAGAAAAGAAGTATGCTAGGAGATAGTCACAGTGTAGAAAACAAAGGACTTGAAAGAATATCTTTTCAGTCTTGAACCTTGAACTCTGACTGAACTTGTTCAATAAAAGTAGCCAATAACTTGATCACCAACATTTTGCCTCATTGCTTCTTCGTGATCCAGAACTCCATTTGGCGTTGTGATAACAACATAGCCCCACTGCATAAAAAAAAAAGATAATGGAAATGAGTTTTCTAAGTTTTAAATAGGAAAGGAGGACTAGTGTGTTATGCACTCTGTATTCTAAACCAATACTACTGATAACAAAACTTTGTAGAAACAGTAAATTCCAAAGTTTTAATCATGTAGTGAAGAACATAAATTAATTAACAAAAACTAATGACCGTAAAACGTACTAGAATCTGTAACAATCGTATGAAACAGAAAGGAAAGAAAATTGAGCCCACTAAATGCACAGTGTCCCCTTAAGGAAATTATTCCCCTCTAGTATTCAAGGTTTGAATTGGAATATATCCTCCCAGGATAGAACGATTTTATTCACTAGTGTATTGATACCCAAAACAAAGGTGTCAGCGAGCCACTCAACGGCAGTAAAGTACACGAATAAAAAATTTGTGCAGAAGAAGAAGAAGTTCAGACATTTCGCAAGTGAAAAGCCTGAGAATTGCAACCTTTCAAACGGTCATGGCTGTGGGAAATTCAAATAAAACGGCAGTAAAGTACACGAATAAAAAATTTGTGTAGAAGAAGAAGAAGTTAAGACATTTCGCAAGTGAAAAGCCTGAGAATTGCAACCTTTCAAACGGTCATGGCTGTGGGAAATTCAAATAAAATGGGAAAGATGTTTTAAAACACGGGATCGATCATTTTCCAAAGCCAAAGCCAAAGCTATAGCCGAAGCCGAGCCACGACGACGACGGCGTGAGTTCCTCTTTCCAACCCTTTTAACAACTAGTAGAAGTGTTTCTCTATTTTAACACTTTAATTTTTCTTTCCACCACCAATGAGGGAGAAATGCCTTTTACTAAAGCATAAGAGAACCTTTCCAAATTCCTCTTTTCATCTTCCCTCCATTCCCATTAACTCTTGCTATATACCCAACATAGTGGACCTAAGTTGGATGTTAAAGCATATATATTCAATGAATATAAAAAAAACCATGCTTTGCATTGCTTCATCACATCAAGCAACAAAGCGCTAGATTTTAATAACACTGGCAAACAGGGAAACCAGGAGAAAAGACTCTAGAATAAAGACCCATATATAGGTCCATAGGGATATTAACATGTATATATACAAATCAAAGGAATTGTAAGAACTGCCAAAAGAATATAGTTGGTTTGTACTTTGGTTCAAAGCCATTTTTCAGGCATATGTTCCAGGATAATATGCTGAGCGAAGTGGAAAACCAACAAAAAGGTCTAGGGCTTGAATTTTCAGAAATCTCAAAATGTAAAAAAGAAGTTAAAATAGATTATAAAAAAGGGAACCATCATTCCCTTATAATTTTTCCAATGAATCACAAATCAGTCCACATTGGTACATATAATCCTGAAAAGCAGTAGAATAAATTTAAACTGGGAAAAAGATCAGAAGCACGGAGGTTAGGGAAAGACGTTTAAGTTATAGAAAGAAAACTGGTTAAAAAAGAGTTAGAATAAAGAGGTGATGGGGTCCAACTACAAATTCAGTCAGAAAAAAAGATACAAGATCAAGAGGTTATCATATTAGCAATGGTGAACCATCCAAATTCAAACCGAGAAAAGATACAGAATGTGAATACAAAGTACATCATAACAAAGACAGAGATCTCAAAACTAAGAACTCATTGAACAAGACGCCAGTTAATGTTCCATGTTTCTATATCTGATAAAAAATCATGTTGAATGAGGAAAAAAAAGAATTAGAGAGAGCACACAAACCTGACGAGTTGGTAATGTGCGTGTCTTGTAGTTCTCCATGCTTGCAGCCTTGATGTCTTGTCTGTAGGTGAGAGCACGACAATCGTTAATTCTTCCAAGCAATTGAACAGTTATCTTACCAACTCTATGAGGATCATGCACTTCAAAGTCTTTGATATAACCTGAAAAAACAGTTATAATTTAAGCAGCATGCAAAACTTTATAACTTCATCGACTGGTAAGCATGTTTTTAAATCACACATGAGAAGTACCTCATGGTCATACACGACAACCAAAAATATAGTTGCAGATCTTTCAAGATTAAGAGCCAGTAAGAATCCACAAGCAGATTAATGCAACAACAACATACCCAATGAAATTCCACAAGTGAGGTTTGGGGAGGGTAGAATGTACGCAAACCTTACCACTACCCCATGAGGTAGAGAGACTGTTTTCGAAGCAGATTAATGCAAAACTAACCAATTTATCCCCCCACATAGTCAAAAAAATCTAAACAGCAAGAACAAGCAATCAGCTTTTAAATGATACCCCTCCTATCCCATTCTACATTACACTTTTATTATTTGGAGAATTAAAAAAATATTCTTTTTATGATTTCAAGTTCTTTTTCAAATGCTTTTGTTATTATAATTAGAAAATTTCAATATATAAATTCTATTCAAAGACTCATAAATTGATATCCAATTCATTTTGAACACTACATACTTAATCTCTGATTCAAATCCCAGTTCTTTTAGGAGGAGTGGGGGCAGAAGGAATAATATAAATAAAATTAACTCCACGATTCATGAGAAATCACTCTGCAACGAATTACACCATCATGGAAAGCTCAAAAAACATAAATTGAGGCATTGGATGACAAACATAAATAGACACTTAAACTTGGCCTCAGTTGGCAAGTACGTACTCTAACTTCAAGAGTGCAAATATAACTCCTCACACTACAACTTGTCCCTATTGTGTTTCGTGGACACCCTGTCGTGACACAAAATTTTGGAAGGGTCTAGATGATCATTTTGTAAGTTAGACAGATAGAGTGCTCAATTGACACAGTGGAGATGAGTAGAAGTGTCTAGGCGTGCACTCTCAAGTTGAGGCCAATTTGAGTGTTTGTTTATGTATTATGCCTACAAGAAAAAGGTTGCTCTTTGCTTAGAATTTTTGCTCAAACATTTACAGATACTTCAAGTTCTAATTGTACATAAATTTTTGCTCAAACATTTACAAATACTTCTAAGTTCTAATTGTACAGACAGTTATTAATAGCATGTAATTCCAAAATAGGTTTTAAAAAATTGAAGAAAGTCCGAATTCATCCAGAAAATTAGAGTGTTTTAAAAACAAACTGCTCTTCTTAATCATTTTACAATGAAATTACTCCATCATTGGATGCTCATATAACATAAATTTATACAGAAACTTTCTCTAATTGCAACGGTATTAGGAGATATGGTTCATAGTTACCTCGATATTTCATAATTTGCAGAAAATTAGCTATGACATTGGAGACAGGTTGGAGCTGAGTCGAAGCAAAGCCTCTCTTTTCAGCATTCACAATTGTACGCAATGCATCGTTCAATATTCGCCGGCCCATTTCCACCGGCGTTCTGATTCTTCTCCGGCACCAATAAACCACCTTTTCGGAAATTTAGAGACCCGAAGTTGAAACTGATGAGTCAGTGTATTTTATTTGGGCCGTCATGGAAATGGATATCACAGAGGGAAACAAAGAGCCCATCTTAGAGTACCTTAAAATTCACTTGTTTCACGCACTTTGGAAAATCGCCCCATATATATATTTAGGGAAAACTACACGAATTGAACCAATTAATGAAATTATTTACCTAAATTAGATTCAATCCAAACTATTTATCCTTGGCTGACCAATGACCTAAACTATTTACATTCAAACCCCATTTTCATGCATAAAGGTAATTAATATGATACCACCAGAGTGTGTATATATATAAAAAGTAGCAAAATTGATACTTGATACCATCAGAGTATATATATACTCTAATGGTATCAAGCATCAATTACCTTTATGCATGACAATGTCTAGATTGAAAGATGGGAGTTGGTGTAGCCTATAATGTGTAGTTACTATTTGATACTACCAGGGTATACATATACTCTGATGATATCAAAGAGGAAGAGATAGTCATCCAGTAAAAATTAGCTAAATTGATACTTGATACCACCGGAGTATATGTATATATATATACTCTAACGGCATCAAGCATCAATTACCTTGGGGACATGAGCACTGCTTTTTCTCGTTGCAAGAGATCATACCGCTCATCCCGAAAAGGTACATCAAATTTTCAATACTACATTTAATCTTCTTTTTTATGTAACATTGGATTAATATTAATTTTGCTTTTTAACACACTGTCCGATGTTATTATCAAGAAATACAAATGAAGATATTTCTAAACCAAATTAGATTAGCGGAAATAGAAAATTCCTGAAAACAGAGGATTAGTCTTGTTCCTTTTGTTGATGATATCATTACAGAGTAACTACTTTTTTCCTCGTTGTTTAGAAAAAAGTGAAATAGTAGTATGATTTTCGATGTAAAGTGACGGAGTAACGAGACGGAGCTATGATTTTTTAAGTGTTGCAGAGATTATGTTTGAAGTGTAAATTTTCATTTTGTAAGAGATCATACAGTAGCTTGGGAAAGAAGAAGAAGGCCGCGAAGGAGGCAGAATTGGCGTGAATAGTTTAGCGCTAAATTATAAAAAGGGAAATAAAAGTAATGGGGTATGAGTTTGTAAATAGTTTTACTTTTTGGGGTACAAAAAGGATTTTCTCATATATTTATGAGAAAATTTCAGAAATAACAAAAATAATAGAAATAATAAGATTTTATAACTAAAATTTCGGTAATTGCGCTCCATAGCTATAGTTTCGTTTGATATGGAGGTTGCGGTTTGTATATTTCGTTTGCTCGTTCGTATATTTCGCTTGCAAATATACTATACGAACAGGGTAAGTATATATAAATGGAGGTTGCGATTTGTATATTTTACTTGCAAATATACAAACATGGTAATTTATTATAATTTTTTTATAAATCGTATACGAATAACTAAGGTAAGCATATACAAATTTTGATTTTATACAATCAGGAACCAAATTATACAAATTCCTAATTTATACAATAAGAGACTGAATTATAGGTAATAATAGTTGGGAAAATTGTATGAAATAACAAACTATTAATTCAAATTAATGCTAGAGCCATAGTTTATTTTATTTGTAATTCGCAGCAAACTTCCCATTTTTTTGCCATCTGATTTGGTATACAATTAGTCATTTTCGGTATACAATTACCCATTCACTATACAAATGTATAAAATGTATAAAATATGTTTGTGTTTGTATAAAGCGAAAGAAAAGTGTATATACAAATGCAAATACATATATTTTTGTTCTATAGAGTTATAATTATACAAATACAGATCTTGTTATACAATTACAATGTATAAATGAATTTATACAAAACTGAACAATTTGTATAAAATTGGATGTATCTAGCAAATTATACAAATCAAAAGTTCCATAGCAAACAAAAAATTTGTTATGGAGCGCAATTATGCAAACTATAGCTATAACATACAAATATGATTTTTATGTTTGCTATATGTGAAAGTTGCTCATAATAGTTTATATAGTAGCGAAGTACGTATAATTATGTAGTTTTTCTTACATTAAATAACTATTTTTCTTAATAATATTCAATTCTCAAGAACTACCAATAATACATTATTATAATTTACTTAATTGATTAAGTCATGTGAAGTTACGGATTTGCCAAAACTCATCAGCTTTGTCCCATGGATAAACCCTTAATTGATTGACTTGAAGTTATAAAAGAAAGTTGAGTGATTTCAACAAATATCCCTCCTAATTAATTTGTTAATTGTTTGCTTCATTTGAGTTTCCATCTTCTCTGTCCTTACTTGCTTCTATTTGAGCTCTAGATCCTTCTCCTCAGCACTATCAATACAATAACAAAATCATTAATCCAAACAAATGAGAGAAAAAATAATGTGACAATTTTGTATTAATGTTATATATCTCAACTAACAAATAAAATGTCGATGTAATACACGTGACAATTGATTACTCACGACTTCTATTAGGTTATCAATTAAGTAACAATAATTTGAGTTCAGAGAGAAATATTAGTTTTACCTTTGTTCATCATCATTGCGATTATTGTTATAGCCACCACTTATCTCTTCATTTTTAAGCAAATGAATTAGACTTGCCTCAATCTTTTTTTATTTCTACCATAATTTATTCATATTGCAACTTCACTTCTTCCTCATTCTTCCCAATGACATTAACCAAATAACGCCATATACCTGGTGTTTCATCAAAATCACAAATAGCCAATGCTTTCAGAAACTTCTTGTGTTCCTCCCAAGTCCATGCTGAATTCGAGGTTATTTCTGCAAATACAAAGAAATTGAAGCACTATGATGTTTGATATTGAAAAGGTTAACATGAATACTCTATATATAGCAATTGAGAAACACAAATAGAAAAAATAAATGATGTGCCTAAAAATTAGTCATAAATTAATTATAACTAATTATCCTATATTTTCTTGTGATTGATAGATTTTCTTTTTTCAGACATAAGATACGTATGCCAAATCAATTTTTTTTTTTTGAGATAGTAACATATATTTTAGGACATATATCAAGTGAGGATAAGAATGTTAAATTTTAGTAACTCAAAATCAGTAGTCTAGGTCAGAAAATTTATCTTATATTAATTACTCTATTAGAGATATATATTGAGTGTTGGTAAGAAATTTAAATTTTAAGATTCAAAATAAGTTTTTTCTAGTTCATACTATTCTAAAAAAAAAAAAATTATGGTCTTCTGGTGTTATTTTTTGGCCAAAAAGTATGGAATGGTTATTTTGTATTATTTTCTTAAAATATGGTTAATGTTTGTCAATTATGTGTCTTAGTTGATATAGTGCGTCATTTATAATTAAAAAACACACTATATAATTACACAAACATTCCTACTATATTTAATAATTCTTCCTATAGTTTAAAAAAATTATGTATTGTCTCATTAATTGATAATTTCATACCATATTTCAAGTCAGATACACCTATATGTATGTATTTTTGCTACCAGATACACTTTAAAATACATATTCATAGGGAGAGAGGTGAGAAAGAAAGGAAAGAGGCGAGTGAGTATTGAGGGAGGCGAGAGAGAGAGTCTATGTATCCTTGATACATGTGAATTACGCTAGATACATGTGTCTGAGATACTAGATACATTCCAAATATATTGTGAAATACGTTTACAAAGGGAGAGAGGTGAGCGAGAGAGGAGAGAAGAAAACGAGAGAGTTTGATACATGTGAATCCACTTAGATATAGTGTATCTAGGCCAAATTATACCTAATTTTTACCCATGTATTCGAGATACATGTATCTATATGCGTCAGATACATGTATCTGAAGTCAGGTTTCTGATCAAATTTGTAATATTGAAAATTCGCGTAAAGAAAAGTAATTTGCTCTTAAACTAAAGGAATTTATGTTGTTTGTCCTTTATAACAAGCCTTGGTAAAGGCCCATATATCTTCTCAACAAGCTAATGAAACGATAACCCTTGTCATCATCTAAATGTAGCTTCCTAAGAAGCCCAAATTCTTGATTGAGCCAGGAAAGTTGCACTTTGGGCCGGATGGCTAGTTACTTTATATTAGAAGAGTCTAGGATTTACTATCATTGTTCCAATTAAATCATTACAAATGTCCAATACTTATTATATAAAATATATAAGTGGGCCCCACCTCCTTCCACTTAAATAATATTTTTCAACCTTATCATGGTAAAAGTTGAATTTATTATCCTTTTCATTTAA
>JAJOOR010039537.1:0-13509 GCA_036250505.1 Solanum acaule | reverse complement strand
TTTTTAGTTATGTTTTGACTATGAGGGTGAGCCCGGTAGTTTGTCTTGGCCCCCGCTAAGTACCCATGTTTAGAGGTGGTGTTGGACAAGTTGTGTATTATGCTTGAGCTTGACTCATCTATGGTATTTATGTATCATTCCTTTTTATTTTCTCTTGCTCCCTTAGTCCCGATATCCCCCTTGATTATGCTTATCGCTTATGGTCATTTTAATTGCTTCCGCGACCAAGGATGTGTAATGATACGCTATGAGGCTTGTTTGGGGTTCCTTCGGGTTCCCCATTCGCCGGTCACGTCTTGGCCCTAGGCTTGGGTCGTGACAACTGTGTAATTGAGAGTAATGAAAATTGGTGAAGGGTTTCATAATTCTTATTCATTGTTAAATGTTTATTGAATTCTAGTGATGGTATTGTAGGGTAAAAAGAAATTTGTTGATATAATAATATATGATGTGTCATGAATGGTTATGTTGACTCACTTTGATGATATGCTATGATTGTGTGAGTGTGGATTGATTATTGATAAAGAATATATCGTCTTCCCATTATTCATGTGAACATGCTTTTTTGCATTGATTCTGAAATGCTATAATGAGATTTGGATATATTTATGCCAAAGGAAAATGGTTCGGACAATTGATACTTATGGCAGAGGGAAATGGTGTCGGTAAATGAGTTATGCTGAAGGTAAATGGTTCTAGCAAATGAGATATGCCAAAGTGAAATGGTTCCGGAGGATGCATAAACCTTGTGAGTCCCCCATGAGTCCCGGCCAAATATTCAACGGGTGTGTATCGTTAAGACATGCATGCGTCACTCTATATGACATTACACTACATTGCATTGCACTTCATCCTTATTCCTTGATCTTCATGAGTGGATTGTTATCATGATCTTGTGGTTACTGGAATATGAAAGATCGTTATGATATTATGTAAGTGTTGAGGTGCGAGTTATGATGTCTTATAAGTGCTATGTTGTTCTATGAATTGTGAATTGTTAGGTTGAGTTGGTTTGATTTCTATGCATGTGTGTTGGAGTACTTGTGTTCAATATTACTTTACTTAAGGTTAGCTAGGGATGTTTGTTGAGTACCATTGTTGTCTGGTAATCACTCCCTTGCTTTCTACACTTGTGTAGGTTACGAGTCCGGATCGTCTTGATCGCTCTCTCTCATCTTCATCAAAGGCTTGCTTTTGGAGTTCATGAGGTAGCTTCTTGTCTTGTCAGCAGACGTCACTTACTCTCTTATTATGTCCTTGTTCTGTTCTAGAGACGGAAACATTCGTACTTGTATTTGTTTTAAATATATTGTAATACTTAGAGGCTTGTACACGTGACACCAAATTCTTGGGGTATTGGGTTATATTCTGATTCCACATGTTTATGTTTTGATTAGATCTAAAATTTCATTCTTACTTCTACATTTACCTTATCGAGGCTTGTTTAGGGTGACCTGTCTTGGTGGGATAAGACAGGTGCCATCACGCCTGTTTTTTGGATCGTGAAACAACCCCTTAACCGAGCAAGGCGGGGCAGGGCAAGACAGGATAAGATTAATGTTGTTAAATAATTAAATATGAAAGGGCAGGTGGTGGGTATTTAAAAAGACCATAATGTGATAGACAATTTAGAAGCCTCAATTCCATTTGGAAGATGAATCATTATTCTTACATGACTCAAATGGTAAAAGCTACTTATAAATCTTTTTAAAAAAAAGTTAGTTTCCTTACGGTTAATAAAAAGAATAGTAAAAAATTTGTTGTTAGAACTTAGAAGTAATGGATTTTACAGAAGTGTACTTTTCAGATGGTTATGTTTTCCTTTTTCTCTCAAAGATAGGAAATTTATTAAAGTTTAGCTATTATTACTATATAAGAAATGACAATTAGCAGCCTTCTTATAATCAAGATTTGTGCTTGCCGACTTCCAGAGTATTTTCAAAATTCACTCAAGCTATTGCTTTAAGAGTTATATACATTCAGGCATTAAGGGCTGTGCTACTTTCCCCATTTACAGAAAAATCAAATGACTTCTCATAATTTCACGTGTATCTGGTCAGTAGTACTACTATTTTGACACTTGCCTTCCTATTTTAAATTTATTACCTTAATTTTTCTATATATTTTGGTAATTATAATCAACTCTATATACTAATTAATTAATTGACTAGAGAAGTCGTGATGAGATGAGCTCACTGTAAGCACCAAACTGATTCTATTCATTTTATTTACTTCTTCCTTTGAACATCTTTTTTTCTTCAAACAATAATACTCTTAATCACTCTCCACCTAAAAGCCTAAAACCTAATATTTCCCTAAAAACTCATCGCAGTCATAGCCACTACGGCCACCGCCCACCCTCCATCTATGGAAGCTGGCCAACCAATTGTGCCCATTGACTATAACAAACCTATATGCAAATACCTTAACACCACCAATTAAAAGAACCAAATGGTCACCTTTAAAGCCAATCACGTACCTGCATGGAGAACCAAAGATAGTCTGGGAAGAGGAAGAAGTAGAGCAAATGATCATCAATGAAAAACTTCAATATGTTGTTATTGGAAAATTTTCATATGGTTGGCCAGAAATACAAGATCTTAGAAGACTTATACAAAAACAATGTGAGCTCAAATGGAAAGTAAACATAGGGCTACTTAGCAATAGATACATATTGATTAGGGCTTCACTACTGCAGGATTATGTGAATCTGCTATCAAAGCCCCAATTTTATATCACCCACAATTACTGGTCGGAACCAATGAGAATATTGAAATGGAAATCTAATTTTGATCTAGAAAAAGAAACTACTACTGCTATTGTGTGGATCTCTTTACCAGCACTACCTCCAAATTTCCTTGGAAAAGAACATGTCTTCTCAATGGTGGCAACAACAGTAGGAAAGCCACTACATGTTGATATGACAACTCTGAATAAAACACACCCTAGTTGTACAAGAGTAAAGGTGGAATTGGATATGCTTGGAGAATTCCCAAAATGCATCAATGTGGGAATGAGGAAGAAATCAAGAAGTATTGGAAAGATGGGTAACTATAAAGTATGATTATGTGCCTAAATATTTCAAGACATGTAAGTTGCAGGGGCATAATGATAAAGAATGTCTCATTCTCCATCAAGAGCTATACCCAAAGGATGAAACGGAGGAGGAAGGAGATAAGGAATATGAGAACACAAACAATGAGTTAGAAAAAAAGAAGATCAATGAAGATAAAAAGAAATTTGGCAAAGAGTAAAACGAAATAAGGCAACAACAAAAAGGGAAGGAGAATGTGGATGATGCTACTGAATTCAAGGAGCAAAGGAGGAAAAATGGTAACAGAAGAGGAAGATTTTATTAGAACGGAAAACCCTAACAAATATGGAATCCAAGGATGCGCCAAAGAAATGATCAATTGGTGACGATAGAAAATAAATTTGATGCATTATAGAAAGGAGTGGACAAGGAGGAAACACAAAACAACAAAGAGCATAAATCACAACAAGGGCTAGAAGGAAGAACAGGGAAAAGATAAAGTAAAAAATATTCAGCAGAAGGTGGAAGATCAAAGCAGACATGATAAGGAGGTAAGAAGCAAAAATTCAAATTCTAAGCACATAGATAAAGAACTTACTCCATTAAGAGCTCAAAGCATCACAGACTCAAAAACTATGGAATCACCCCCCCAAAAGTTGAGGAGACCCCAAATGCAGAAAGTACAAACATCGATACCGCCACCAGGGATAGAATTGAGGAAGAAAAAAACAAACAAAGAATTCTAAGATGGAGGTTGACATGGAGAACAAGGAGGAGAACACAAAGGAGTAGGAAGAAGGGCATCAAAATATCAAAGATACACTAGAGAAAGCAATTCCCAGAATAGACAAAATGAAAATCACAGAAGTGTAGGAAAAGCAAGATACATAAGAAAAAGATAATCTATAAAGAAGATAAGTAGAGATGGATCTGTCGCCACAACAAATAGGGTATCTGAAAGGAAGGCATAAAAATAAAAACAACAGCATTATGCCTCTACAAATAATCTCAAAATGCCTTTGACAGACTACTTGATCTTAATAGAAAATATCATTATTCATATATAGCCCTCTTAGAGCCTTTTCAAAGCCCATCATAGATTAAAATCTACAGGAGAAGACTTGGCAAACAACATGCAAAAGCTAATTGCTCAGTATACAACAAATAACCACTCTATTCAAGCATAAAGTGAATCAGAATATAGTCAAGATAACTGCGCAGTATACATGTTAGATGTAATGCTCTGAAAAGATTAGAATTGCAGGAGGATCTTGAAGACATTTCTAACAACACAACATGCCCCTAGCTAGTAGGAGGCGATTACAACACTAGCATGCATGATTTAGAAAAGTTGAGTGAATTGCCAATTATACGGAATTAAACTACTAATTTTATTCAGTGTATTAATACTTGTGCACTTGATGAATTGGAGTTTACTGGAAGTTGTTATACTTGGTGGAATGAAAGAATTGAGGAGGAATGTAAATTCAAAAGACTTGACAGAGTTTTTACAAATAAGGAATTCATGAACATTCTCCAAGAAAGTGAGGTCCATCACATGATTAGGGAAGGGTCTGACCATGCCCCTCTACATGTGACTTGCAACAATTTACAGGAGCAGATCAGCAAACCATTTAGTTTCTTGAATTTCTGAGCTAAGCACAATGAATTTATTAAAGTGGTTGAAGAGACCAGGAAAAAGGAGGAACAAGGATCACCTTTTACCATAGTACAACAGAAGCTTAAAAGATTAAAGGCAGTCTTGGTGCAATGGAGCAAATAAACTTTTGGGAATATATTTCAACAAGTGGAAACATCAAAAGATGTGATAAAAGCTAAGGAAGCTCAACTTGAAATCAACCCAACACCAAAGAATATGATTTGTTTAAAAAAGGCAGAAGCTAACCTAAAAAGGTACCTACATACAAATGAGGAATACTAGAAGCAGAAGGCTGAAATGAGGTGGTTGCAGGAAGGATACAAAATACAAAATTCTTTCATGCTTATGTACATGGTAGAAGAAGGAAGCTACACATTTAATAAATAAAGACGATGCAAGGAGATATAACTTCTTCCACACAAAACATTGGAGAGGAGACAATTAATGTGTTTAGGCAATAGTTCATAGAAACCAATGACCCCACAGACTACACCATGTTGGAAAATATTCCAAAGATAATATCCAGGGAGCAAAATGAAGAGATGGAAAGACTTCCAGCAGAAGAAAATGTAAAAAAAAAAAGGTAGTTTGTTACCTAAATGGGGACAATGCAAGTGGGCTAGATGAATATCTGGGCATAAGTTGCTGGGAAATTGTGAAACATGACATCATTATAACATGGTAAAAGCTTTTTACTGTGGAATGGAGATGCCAAGGTTCATCACACACAAAATCTGAACTTAATCCCTAAAGAGAAGACAATGAACAATTTTGGGGATTTAAGACCAATCATTCTTAGTACCTTCACCAATAAAAATAATTTCAAGGATCCGAAACATAGACAGAATAGAGAAATCCATAGCATCCTGAAAGAACAGCTCGCCTTTGGATTCAAGAAACACTAGAGTTACAACTAGATAGAATAGAGGAATCCATAGCATCCCGAAAGAACAACTCACATTTGGATTTCAAGAAACACTAGAGTCACAACTAGAATGCGGGGATGTAACCCCGAAACCAAAAGAGTCTAGGTTCGAAAAATAGATAGAAATAGCATCCTGAAAGAACAACTCACCTTTGGATTCAAGAAACACTAGAGTCACAACTGAGGTCACAAAGTAGCCACCGAAATAGGCCATATATTCAACAAAAAAAAGCTAGTGCAATATTAGTACACAAATTTCACAATGTACAAATAGAATCGCTAGCCAACTCCAGTTACGCAAAATATGAACAGGTCACCACAAATTACTAAAAAAGATAACACATCCAATAACATGATCAACAACAGTGTAACAAGCCAACCCGATTCACTCACGGAACCCACACACACAAACAACTAATGTACCGGGTGTGGTATCCGAGCCAACCGTTAGTATGTACTGGTGTGGACCTGAGCCAACCATAAATGGATATTTCGTACAAGGTGTGGTACCTATATCAACCGTTAGTATGTATTAGGCGTGATACCCGAGACAATCATCAATCAAACATCACAATCAATTTGAATACAAATCACATTTGTATACCAAATAAACACATTCACTGCGATTGATAACAATAAAACATGTCCGCTTATATTCCTCTTATTTCCCTAGTCATATGGTCTATAGGTAATATTAATGCAGTAGTTAACAAGCATATATGACGGAAACGGAAATCAAACAACCATCACCTACCACGAATTAAGTCTGGAATACTCTATGAAACCTAAGGTCTCCCCTTATTATGATACCTAGCATGTTCTTGATCTACAATTAATCAACATAACACATAAGCATACCCAAATAACCTAAATACATCTGGATTATGTCTTAATCCAAAGCCGGAAAAAATAATTAGTGGTTTGGTTTGATAGTGAAATTTTTTCCATCATAATTGATTTGATTTGGTTTTAACTAAAAAAAATCAATCACACCACCAATCCGACATTATATATATACACTTTAAAAACAATTTATACATAAAAATATTTGTTGTGATATCATTTATAAATATTTCTCAAACTTTGTTCATAGTTCTATCTTTTAAAATAATAGGTATTTTAGTGGGCAATCCTACTCATTCAAAGAATTAAATTATAATGGTCGTCTTGTGACTTTAGGCCATTCAAATCCGAAAGCTTAGCTTTTAGTTTTTGAGACCATATGCAATTTACTAATGTCCCACCTTAGTTAACAATATACAGTTAAAAGGCAAATAGAAGTTGCATAATTTAAGCAGTACACAATAAAAGTTATTTATTTATGTCAATCTATCTATAATGATAGCTTTATTTGTATCCATTTATCTATTTATATCTATCTATATTATTATACAACAGAAATAATAATGTTGAATGATAAAAATATTCTTGAAATATTAATCAACTTATATATCCTTTTAATCTAAATCTATCCATATTTATATCTATAATGATATCTTTATATCTATCTATTCCTTGTCAAACGATTATTTTATTCTTTTATAAATAACGCCATGTTATTTAAAATTGTAAAATTTAAAAATTTACATAATTAATATTTAGAATTTTTAAAATAATTAAAAAATTTCCACCAACTTCATAATAGAATGTGCTCGAAGAATTTGGGTTTGCAAAGAAAACTTTTTGCGGAAGAAATTCACATTCTTGATTTAAAAAAAAAATAAATAAATAAATAAACTGCTCTTAGAATTAAAAATTGAGATTAAGAAATTATTGGGTAAATCATAGTTGTGATTAGTCAATAATATGATATGTATATTATGTATTCGATGTTTTATTGAACATTTGGTGTGTCATTATCTATGTATTCGATGCTTCTTTTTTCCTCTTCAAAGTTCCTGTCCTCTTCTATTAACAAAGCTATAAATTATAAATCTTATAAGTACTTTTTCATTTTAGTCAAACACTACAAAATTTCTTAAAATCTATTTTAATTTAAAAACATTTAATTGAATTCTCCATTTTTGCTATAATTGTTAATAATCATGTCAATAATTGACTAAATAGCTATAGTTTTATTGCTATAATAAAATTTTGTAGTTGATCATACTTTTTGTCACGCTATAAAAGTTATTGTGGCAATAGTAACATTTTAGCTCTAATAAACTATTTGAAACAAAATATTATTGCTAATTAAGTATTTTTGCTTCAAAGTTATAAAAATTTGTTGCAATAGTTATATGATATAACCACATCTTTTCTTCTATGATAAAATTTTATAGCTAATTATTAATTTTTGCCACAAGTTTTAAATTTATTATAGCAATGATAACATTTTAGCCATAATAAATTATTTGAAACAAAATATTGTAGCTAAATAAATCATTTTGCCTTAAATTACAAAAGAAATTTGATAATAGTTAAATAATATAGCCATAAATTTTTCGCTACAACATTTTGAAGTTATTATTAATTTTTGTCACGTGTTGAAACTTGTTGTCGAAATAGTAACATTTTATCCACCAAGAGTTATTTAAAATAAAATATTATAGCTAAATAAATATATTTTTCATTGAGTACAATAAAATTGTTGCAATAGTTGACTTAGTAGCTATAATTATTTGTCATGAGGAAATGGTATAGCCACAAATTTATTATTGTAATAAATTTATAGCTAATAAATATTTTTTACCACGAGTTGTGTTGTAGCAATACTAACCTAGTGTAATTAAAGGCGTTATTTATTCAATTCGATTCAATTTTCTAGGTCTACTTAATAAATTTTAAATGCAATTTCAATAAATAAGTGGTTATATCTAGTTAATTTTGATTAACTAATTATATTGAACCTAAACATAACTTCATAAGTCTCATTCAAACTTTATTTTAATCAAGTGCCTATTGTTTAACTTAAACTTGTTTCATCAGAATAATATATTTATTGATCTCGTGTATTTTGATGTATTAACCGTTCGGTTCAATTAAATTTTACAACTTATAAATCTTAAATATAACTTACATTAATAAATAAGTGATTATATTAATTTAAATCAACTAATTATGTCAAATTTTAGCAAAATTTCAAAAAGTCTCATTCACACGTTATCTTGACCAAGTATTTTCATGATTATTATTTGACTAGTACGTAATTTATTTGGACAATATCTTTAATTATCAACTTAATATATTTAAAGGTGTTCAATCATTCGACTCGATTCAATTTTATAGAACTTTACTTATGAGTTTCAATTATAATTTAAATAAAATAGGTGACTATGTAATAATTGTATATATAAATAAAAGAATTAATTAAATTTATCTTCAATACAAAAAAAGAACGAAGGCAATCTTCAATAATAGTTCAATACCTACTTATAACCTCAAACTTATCAATCCCATATTGTATCTTATGCAACATGATTTTTGGATGTTAATTGTACATTTTTAATCGATAATCATTTTTTTAATTAGAAGTTATGAAGATATTAGTGAATGTTTGGTCTATATTATTATTTTAAAATAAGTGCTTAATATTCTTTTATATGTAAGCAATTTTTTTAAAAAAAGTATTTATAAAAACTTTAATAGTTGCATTGATATTATGAATATGATCTTTAATTATTCCTACTAAGTAACTATGATAATTTCATATATTTCATTTTGTAACGATTCATTTCGTCGTTATTAAACCTCCCCCAACCCAACTATAAAAATTAAACAAATTCAGGTATGAGTCTTGTTTCAGAATAGCTAGAGTAACATTGAAGAAGGTCCGATCAAGTGGAGGACTCATAGCAATCAGGGGAACACTATAGCATACGCGTCATAGCGAAGGGGGTGAGCACGAGTACTAATGAAAAAAAATTAGCGTCGAGGTAGGCTATGATTTACTTGAGTATTGATTTTATTAGTGAATCATGTATGCATTATAAAATTAACGTAAGACAAC
This sequence comes from Solanum acaule, assembly GCA_036250505.1. NCBI lineage: Eukaryota > Viridiplantae > Streptophyta > Magnoliopsida > Solanales > Solanaceae > Solanum > Solanum acaule. The sequence goes on along the minus strand of JAJOOR010039537.1, from coordinate 3,941 downwards.
ATAATTAGACCTTTGAACATGGTGTTCAAGTGAATGACAGTTAAAAAAAATACAACAAGAATTGTTTGTGTAGTGACATTTATATGATATTGTCAAAATATGATTAAATTCAAACGAGTTCATGTGAAAAAGATGGGAGGACTACAAATTAATTCAGCTATAAAAAAACTTGAATATATTATAGAAAGGGTGGAATTGATAAAGTTTATTAGTATGTGTTTTGTTGGTATGTGATCTTGGGCGTATTTATATGAGTCCGAAGCTAAAAGGATAACTTTTTTCTTTCAAAAAACATAAACAACACATAAAATTATTTTTTAACCAAAAGGGCAAAATTGCTCCTTTCTAACAAAATTGACGTCGTTACTCCATTAAAATAATAAGAATCGCTGCCTTAGCAGCGATTTTGTCCAAAAAAATATATAATTTCTAACATCGCTGCCCCTGCAGCGCTTTTCTCAAAAAAAAAAAAATTTTAAAAAACTAAAATCGTTGCTATGTTAGCGTTTTTATCAAAAAAATATTTTTAAAATTAAAATCACTGTTGTAGCAGCGGTTTTTGTAAGAAATTAAAAAAAATCGCTTCCCAGGCAGCGATTTTATAAAAAATAAAATTAAAAAAATCGCTGCCTTAAAAGCGATTTTCTTAAAAAAACTTTTTTTTTAAAAAAATGTTGCCCTAGAAATCATTGCTTTGGTTGCTATTTCCCCAAAAAAAAAATTTAATTTTTTTAAAGAAATCGCTAGTGGTGCAGTGATTTTCTCAAAAATATTTTTTTTTTAGAAAAATCGCTGCTGGCACAACGATTTAATAAGGAAAAATGTCTTATATATTTGTGATCATTATTTGAATTGGAGTGCCGGATTACAATATGGGAGAACCTAGCAATGCTTCCATGCACTTGAATAATTTAAATCCGAGTGATTATACTTTTCCACCGGAGTCAATTGATAGGTAAATAAAGTGATATTTTCTTATTTAGTAAATTAAAATTATTTTAATATGCAATACATTTATATCACTAAATTTTATAGGTGTGACCAACTTCAAGATGTAGTGAATTCTTGTGCACAAATTGTGAACAACAATTTCATGGGTGATGAACGAGTTGACGAGTTGCATAGTGATGAACATTTGGAGCATGAATTTACATACAATGATGAAATGTATGAGGAGGATGATGATGATGTGGATAATGCACCTAATGCACCTGTTGAAAATCAAAGTGTTAATCATCAATCTACTATGATTCCATACTTAGATCACACAGAAGAAAGTGCATAACATTTAACTTTGATCTAGTACATTTTTAACAAAATTGTGTTGTCAATATGGTTGGAGAACTATGAAATGAAATAATTTTTAAATGAAATATCATCATCAATTTTATCCAACAAAATTTTCGTATACATTTCTAGCACTAAAATAAATAAAAGAAAAATTTGCTAATTTTAATATGCCTTTATGATGTGATTTATATTAAGTTAGCATATGAAGGCAATCAACAACTCTTTAAAACAACTCCTCCTAAAACAAATAATTGTTTTTGTCAACTTACTTAATTTAAGATTTTGAATTTGGGAGTATCATAGATAAATAAATTAATATTTAAATTTTAATATAATTTATTATTTCCATGATTATAAACTAAAGTAGAAAATCTAAGCATTACTCTTATTTTATACTTTTCTTGTCTTTATCGTTGAGAAATAAGAGATGAAAGATGAATCAACAAAAAAAGAACAAGGAAAAGTAGGAAATTTAAAAATGAAAAAGAAAAGGCACAAATTAAAAAGTTTTGACAGAATAAACTAAAATGAAAGAAAAAATCAATTAACTTTTTTTTTTGCCCCTCTAATTTTTCTCTCGTTTTCTTTTATTATTCATTCTCTACCACTAATTCCTCTCTTCTTAAGACAGAAAATTTCATTCTTTTTTTGACAATTAAGAAATAAAGAAAGATATATGAAATAAAAAATTCTTCTATTCTTTTTTTCTTCTCCTCCTAACTTGTCATTATGATATACTCTTAAAGTTTCTTCTTCCAATTGGCTGTATAATAATTTTGAAAACATTTATACACCAATATATTATGTAGTTTTGTCACGATCCAGACCGTCGTGATTGACACCCACACTAACCCTCCGGTGGGATAACCACTACTACAACCCAAACTGAGCAAACTAAGGCATTTAAGTTACCGAAGCAAGAATAATATCTAAAAACTGAAGTTCCCATAAACTTCCAAAAGATCTAAAAACTAACAATGCGGAAATAACCTGAAAGTCAATGTACCAAAACATCTAACAATGAACCAAAGTCTAAACAAGAAGGGATAAAACCCCAACGAATGCACTAATAACTAATTAGAAAGTCTAAGTTCGAAATGGTGGACATAGATGAAAGAGAACCCATGGCAGCCCGGAAGAATTGGCTCACCCTTGAATTCGAACGGTCATTGGTCTTCTAGACGAGGTCTGTCAATAGGCGCCTGAAGATGCCCTGTACTCAACAAAGAAAGAGCAAGTGCAGTATCAGTACACAACCACAGTGTACTGGTAGGATCACACGGCTATCCCACTAAGTACAACATATATAAGTCAATACAACAATATAATCACATGCAAATATTGAACATATACAATATTATCAATATTTACGAACAACGAACAACTTCACATTTCTCAAGATACACAATTATGACAAGTCATTGGTCCTCTCATGGAACCCAAACCCAAACAATTAGCATACCGAAACATGGTACCCGATCCAATGATTATGCCGGAACGTGGCAACTAATCCAAGTTAGTGATATACCGTGAGTTTACGGTATTTCTAATACATTTCACTTACAAGTTGTGTGTGTCTAGGGACTTTGTTGTATTAGTTTTCATGTGTTTTTATCATATTTTGCAGGAAAGATGTTCAGGCGCATAATTAAAAAGACAATTGACAGAATTGCAGTAAAGGGCATCTAGGGACCGTAGGTCCATTGACGCTATGTAGATGGTAGTCGTAGATCAGCAGCCAAGGCATGGAAGGCTAATCAGGGAAATCTGACCAAGTGTGGAACCACGTTGCCCATTGACGGTCCGTAGATTGATCTACGGACCGTATTGTTGATCCGTAGATTGATACTGTGAGGGTTCCAGTACTTGATTTTTGAAGATTCCAAGTGTGGAGCTACGGAAGGGGATTGACGGACCGTAGATCAATCTACGGTCTGTACTGCAGTTCAGTCGTTTGCTTCAGAAAAGCTGATTTTTGGAAGTTCAAATATTTTCTAAGTCCTGGCTGACGGAAAGGACTCACAGACCATAGATCCATTAACGGTCCGTGAGTTAGTCTCGTGGAACGAAGACGCGTGCCTGTAACAAACTTTCCTTATTTTGTTTCCCTTTTTATTTAGGACTTGTTTTCTATAAATAGGCCATGTAAACTTCGTTTTTGGGGGTTAGACATTATTATTCTATTCTAGTTCTTGACTTGGGAGATTAACTTGCAACTTTAGCAATTATTAATTTCCTTAGATCGTTTTGAAGAGGTTGGAGTTGCAATTCAAGTTGAATTTCTGGGTTTATTACTCTTGTTATGTAAGTTTATAATTCTTTCATATAGAACAATGAATTGTAGTCATATGATTATGGGTAACTAAACTCCACAACTAGGGTTGTGGGAACCATAAGCAATTAACAAAGTGTGAATAGTAAATAAGTAATTCTTGAATAGTGTGGTGCATGCATTGATAATTCTTTCGTTTAGAAGTCTTTTTAGCGGTTGCAAACGTTAGAACTTGCCTTGTTGCTACTTTCCGGACCAAGGAGGTAATCAACAAGAAAAGAATTATCAACATAGATTTAGTGTGATACTATCTAATAGGCTAGTGTCGATTGGTGCGAAGTAATAACTAAGCCAAACATCGATTATGATGTCTAATATG
>JAJOOR010039536.1:0-16041 GCA_036250505.1 Solanum acaule | reverse complement strand
ATGATGCTTACTTTGTGTGCATATTGGATTTACTTGGTAAAAAGCATGTTTTGACTAAAATGACCTTTTATGCATGTTTCAATGGTTTTTATGCATAGTAGTCATACTTAGTACGTGTGTTGTACTAACCCATATTGTCTCCTTTTTCCCCAAACATTTAGGTTCGGGCCGTTGAGGATTCAAGCTTACTTCTCAAGACACTTGGAGTTGCTTCCCCAAGTTGGTGAGTCCTCAAGTCCGAGGACAAGACCCTATGATCTAGCTTCTATGTTTAGTTCTTTGCTTATGTTGAAAGACATTGTTGTACTTTCCTATTTCTAGACTTCTTATTGATGTAAGGGATAAGTCCCATTTTCGATACTTCTATGTCTAGATGGTACATTGTGACGAAGTTAGATTCTATTTTTCATATATGAAGTAAAGTTGAACTTCCAAAGTAAAAGTTTTAAATTTTTCGTGTTTTTATTCTATGATACATGCTATGATGAATGCTAAGGGCTTGTATAAGACCTTTTCGAGGTCGAATACGCCGGTAACGACTAGGGGGTACTCTCGGGTCGTTACAAAGTTAAATGAAGAAATGAGCACTGAAACATGCATTGGGAAGCATAAAAGGATCCAAGTAAAAAAACAACAAGAAGGGAGAATGAAAAATGAATAACAAGGCATGTCTGTATCTTCTCTGTGTTGCGGAGAGGGATTTTATTAGTTGTTCATGAAATAGAGTTGGAATAGAACATTCCATATTGTGCATGCATCGCAGAAAAGAGAAGATTTCCAAGAACTGGATTTTTGAGACCCCTTCGCGTCGCGGACTTCCTTGCCAGATTTGGTCAATTTCGTTTAAATATAAATAGACTTAGATTTTTATTTTAGAATTTTTTTTCTTTTTCTGGGTTTGGAAGAACAATGACTTTGGGAGCTTTTTCATCTTTCTTAGGGTTCATTCCTAAACTCTTGTATTTTTTTTTTTATCTCTTTATGCTATTTAAACATTGCATAATCAAGATTGTTGATATGAGTAGTTAATTTCCCTAGTTCTAGGATTGTGGCTATTGGATGATTGTATTTTATTGAAGTTTTTATGGATTGAAGTTAATTATCACATGAATCAATCTTATGTTCTTGTTTTCGTATTTCGTGCTTGATCACCACTGAAATAAACATATTGTCTGAATTGAACTCGGGAGAGCGATAAGAGGATAGAACATGGGGCATGAGGAGCATGATTTTCTTTTAAGAGTAAGAGTTAATTTGTATCTAGGATAGGGATATACCTAGAGACTATTCTAGGTTATATTAGTCCAGCCTATCCCCACATAACGATGTAGTTAGGCTGTTATTTATTGTAGGCGATTAGAGGTCGGGAGACCATAATCATATAATTAACCCTGTGATCATTGATTCAATAGTTACGTAATATCTAGTTAACAAGATAATATGCATGAATCCTGAAGTAAGCTGCAGCCTTGGACTTTACCCAATCATTGTTCAAACCCTTTTGAAATTGAATCGCATTAGTTAAGATTTTAATTATATTTAGGATTATACAAATATTCATTTTATTGTTCTTGATAACACTTGTTTCTAATTGAAAGTATTGGAAAGATCGAATTAATCTAATCTTAAGTCCCTGTGGGTACGATACCCGACTTTTAAAAAGAGCCACTTTAATACTTGAACGATCACGTACACTTGCGTGTATGAGTGGGAGCAACAAGTTTTTGCCAAAAACTTGTTGCTCCCAATTGCACACACAAGTTTAAGTGGTTGCGCAAGTAATATAGTGGCTTTTAAAAAAACCGGATTATTGAACCCAAAGGACTTGTCAATTAACTATTTACTAAATTATACTAGTCTAATTATTTATTTAATAGTGCCAAACAAATTTGAATTTTATTTGTTAAGAAAGAATGCATGAATGAAATAATAAAATTACTTACAGTGGTTTGGAAAATTCCAGGGTTGCAGCATGTATAGGGTTTCATGTATCACATCTCATGCATGAATTAACCACGGTTATCAAATTACTTATTTACAGGGTTGATTTTATGATCATGGTCTCCCGACCTCTAATCGCCTACTACAATTAACTGTCTAACTATGTCGTTGAGTGGGGATAGGCACTCCTAATTGGCAAACATTTATATTTCATCTTGTTTTGTAACCAAGTTAGGTGTTCGTCCGGGCGTCACTCCTAAAAACAAAACAACTCAATTTAATGAAAGATCAAGCTTTATGTATCCTCTGATCTTATATACCTTAGCGTCTCCCGAGTTTAAGAGTAGACAAGACATTTATTTTTATGGTGATCAAGCATAAAATACTAAAACAAGAATACAAAAGTAATTCAAAGTGATAACCAACATTAATTCAAAACAATCGATGTTCAACAATAAACCATAGCTACAGTCCCAGAACAAGGGTCTTTAGCTACTAATTTCTAAGAAAAGAAGAAGAAGAAAAAAACCCTAAAGAGTATTGACAATTTTATATTTGATGCCCTATGATTGATCTCCCCTAATAATTATTTCTTTGGACTATTTATAGAGATAGAAATCCTAAATAAAATAACTGAATCCAAAACAATTAGGAGACCAAAGAACTGTGCAACCGCCTCAACTCTGGCCACTGCCGTCAGAAATTGCCACGTGGCACAATGACCTTAACTGATTCACAATTTGCAATCTACTGTACTCTGTATATTATATATTAATATATTGAAATTAATCCATTAAGGTGTCTGCTTGATTTTCTTCTTCAATATTTCATCTTTAATTCGTTTTAACTCCAAATTTTTTTAACTTTACGTCAATTTATTCCTACAAATAAAATACACTATTTAGCACAATCCATAAAATTTATGCTCAAAAAGGGTAAATAAAAATACTAAATGTGAGACAAATAATGATAAGAAAATATATTTTTGGTCTCATATCAACAACCCACACTTAAATTTTTGTTCGTCATCGAGCAAACATTAAAGCTCATCTCAAAAAATCATACTAGAAATGCCATTACTTTGGTTAATACAAACAATTAGGTCATATACAAATTTCAAAACATCAAGTACACTTCTAAATCATTATGCAAGAACTTCAAATAACAAACAACAAACCTCTAACCTCCTACCCTGAAGGAAGGACTTTGCAGTCATCAAATTTAAGTTTGCTTACCTATTCTCATCAAAGAAATCTAATAAAATCACCTATCTATCATGAAACACGTGCCCTCACAAAAAGAAATAGTCCACACAGTCAATTTAAAAGATTGAATATAAATTAAGGACTTAACATCAAGGAACAACTGTCACACTCACAAATAAAATTCACATGTATGCACAAATAACCATAGGCTTGCCCATTATGTACATCTCCACTAATTAAGCATGCTTGAATATAATCAAATGAGACTTTAACGGATTGTAATGTAGGCTAGGGAACGGGTAGGAAAACTATATAATAGTGACTTAAACTTCCTTAAGCACTTTGCAATTTTAGACTTCATCACCCATTATTTTCTTCTCTTTATTTTCAGCCCTCTCTTCAACAATTATTTCACAAGTAATTCTCATCATCTCAAGAATGCTTCAATCATATTTTTTTCTCTTTTTTTCAAAGGATTTGTTTTTTCATGTCACATGCTCTTGTTCTTCTATTTTTTTTTCATGTCACATTCTTTCAAAGAGGGCTTCTTAAGCACTTTGTAGCTATCATTGATTACCTTTTCACTCAACTATCCCTTTTTCTTCAGAATTAATAATTAGAATAAGTCTATGTTATAATGCTTAAGGAAGCAAGATGCAAAAATTAGGGATTCAACAAAATAGTTTATGGCAAAATATGGCTGCCAACAAAAGGTTACAGGCTCAAAAGGGCTAACTAGTGATATAATATCTGAAAAGGCTAAAATTTATCAGACAAATCAAATAAAACCTATTATCATCTCCTAAACAAAGTAACACTTTTTATTTCACTTCAATAACATGCAGAGCAAGTTCTAGACTAAGATGCATAACATAGAACAAGCAAATTCTCACCACACATGACACAAGTATCAATCAAGATGGATCAACTCCATTTCTAAAAGAGACACGATCACAACAAACTATAAAATAAAATAAGCTATGTACAAAGTCACAACCATGAGCTTAGGTATCAAAGAGTCTGCAATTTTTTATCAATCAACCATTCACAAGAAAGTATTACTCAGAAATTGGACCTAAATAGCAAGTATCACACCACTCAAAATGGTCTTTTCTTTTCTCTAAAAAAATTAAAAGAAAACTTATACCTAAAAAAATAAAAGACACTCGGTTCAAACGGACTATCCTCAGGAAATGAATCGATAACAAAAGCCAAGGAACCCATCCTAAAAAAGAAAAGACTCAATAATATAGTAAAAACTAGGAATTTATTCCTCCAATCCACACTTAAAAAGATGCTTTGTTCCCAAAACATCAAATAAAATTTAAAACAAGGGTTCAAAAAACTCCCTGAGGCCTTTAGGCATAGCTAGTAGCATGTTTTCTTAATTTTCATCAAGGGTCGAATGCACCCCACACTTAAGTCAAACATGCTCCTTCGCTTCAAACTTTTGGGTACTCAAACTTCCCCTAATCTGAAAAAACAAGACCACAGGAAAAAAAAGTGACACTAATAAAAATAAAATAAAATAAAATAAGAAGCACTTACTAATTGGGTTACCTCCCAATAAACGCCTAATTTATCGTCGCAGCACGACACAAGTAAGTTCACCACTTTTTTTTTCATTTTGAACTTATGAATTGTACCCCTAACTTTGCATCTATGATTCTGCTCCTCTCTAGAGGTGGTGGTATAAAGATAAAGAAACCAAGTAATATACGTTGCATCTTGCACTTCTTGGCCCTTATGTGAGGAATGTCGTTTTGTCAACGTGGACTAAAAAACTTTAGGATGTAGGGGTCTTGTACCTCATCTATACATGCATCCATTAGTTCAGATGATATAGAAAAGTATTTTGAATGAGATTCAAGTTTCCTCAACTCCAAAAGAGCATTATTTACAACTTTCTTGCTTTGGTACTATTTCTCAAACGTGGCATCTTCAAGAAAACTATGATTGCGTTGTATCTCCTCCCGTTTTAGATTCTCAATTGGACTTCAAAGTGCCTTTTCAGTATCACAAAACTCATAATTGGATTGTTGAGCGTCAAATGCAGCAACCTTTGCATTTAATTCATTGCGTAGGTGATGAGTATGCAAGAAAAACATATCAACATCTTTGATGTGCTTCAATTTTCTATCTATAGGGTGTGACATCACATATATGACTCTCCTACAACGCTTTTCATATTCCTCTATTAATTTCCTACAAGATTCCATACTATCAAAGGAACAAAGATTATTAACTTCATCATGAGAGGGTTTTGGAGTAGGGTAGCAACACATGCTACAATTGACCCACAATCCATTACAAAATTTACAAGATAGAGATGGTGCCAACAATTATCCCTCGGAAATATAATGACATTGTTGCCAAAAGTGGGCTTCTTTGCAATAAGGACAAGGTCTTACCACACATGAATAATCCTCATTCATCCCAAGAAAGCATTAATTAGTAGAAAAAAATATTTATCAAAATAAATAAATAAATAAAAAGAAAAATTACAACCTAGAAAAATAGTTAATTTCTAAGTCTCCGACAGCAGCGCTAAAAACTTGTTGCGCCCAATCGCACATGCAAGTGTACGTGGTCGTTCAAGTATTAAAGTGGCTCTTTTTAAGAGCCGGGTATCATACCCACAGGGACTCAAGATTAGATTAATTCGATCTTTCCAATACCTTCAATTCGAAACAAGTGTTATCAAAAACAATGAAGTGAATATATCTATAATCTAAAATCTAATTAAAAGGTTAACTAATGCGATTCAATTTCAAAAGGGTTTGAACAATGATTGGGTAAAGTCCAGGGCTGCAGCTTACTTCAGGATTCATGCATATTATCTTGTTAAATGGATATTACTTAACTATCAAATCAATGATCACAAGGTTAATTAGTGATTATGGTCTCTCTACCTCTAATCGCCTACGATAAATTGCAGCCAAACTACATAATTGAGCAGGGATAGGCTGGACCAATTATCGAGCATTACAATTTCATCCTGTCTAATAACCAAGCACGGTCTCTAAGTATATCTCTATCCTAGATACAAATTAACTCTAATTTTTAAGAGAAAATAATGCTCCTCATGCCCCACGTTCTATCCTCTTATCCCTCTCCTAAGTTCAATTCAGACAAGATGTTTATTTCAGTGGTGATCAAGCACGAAGAAAACAAGAACATAAGATTGATTCATGTGAAAATTAACTTCAATCCATAAAACTTCAATAAAATACAATCATCAAGTAGCCACAACCCACTCATATCAAGAATCTCGATTATGCAACTTTTAAATATCATAAAGAGATTAAAAAATAGAAGAGTTTAGGAATGAACCCTAAGAACAGAAGATAAAGTTCCCAAAGTCGTCGTTCTCAAAACCCAGAAAAAGAAAAAAAATTCTAAAATAAAAATCTAAATCTATTTATATTTAATTGAAACCGGCCAAATCTGGCAAGGAAACCCGCGACGCGGAGGGGTCTCAAAAATCCAATTCTTGGAAATCTTCTCTTCTCTGCAACCGTGCACAATACAAACTATTCTGTCACCAACTCTATTTCACAAACAAATAACAAAATCCCTCTTCGCGACGCAGAGAGGATACATATATGCGTTGTTATTCATTTTTCATTCTCCTCTCTTGTTGTTTTTTTACTTGGATCCTTTCATGCTTCTCAATGCCTATTTCAGTGCTCGTTTCTTCATTTAAGCTCACCTACACAACTAATCATGTTAGTTAGTCTAAATGAATTCAAATAACTCGACATTACAATCAATTAGTAAAGAATAATTCCGAACTTGGACAAAATGCGGGTGTTATTTGGTTCTTAACTCCAAGAAAGAAATCATTTCCCAAAAAAGAAAGTTGTTTCCATATATTGAATTTGTTGCCAAAAGTACTTTTGGTAACAACGAAAAAGTTGTTGCATGTTGTTGCCGATGGGAAAAGTTTGTGCAAAAACAGAAAAATTTGTTGCCAAAACTAAGTTAATGCAACAAAAATAATTTGTTGCCTTACATTATATTTTGTTAGTAAAAATTCGTATAGTTGTGGCTGATGAATTTATTTGGCAACAAAAATTAATGTTGCGAGAAATTATTTTTCGCTAACAACATTAGTCGTTGTAAAAACTTGGATGAAGGACAGTTGATAATCTCTTATGCAAGCTTTTATAGCAATAATAATTTTTATTGCCATAAATAATATAATTTAAGCACACCATTAGCAACAACTTGTGATCAATTGCTATATACACAATATATATTTTTTTAAAACAAATATAACTGATCAATATATAAATTAAAATTTATATATATTTGCAAAGAACAACACATGCAATGATGTACTAAATATATACAACTTCAAAAAACTAAATACTCCTAAACGTATGTGTTTTACCGTACAAGACCAATAAAAGAATATAAGCGAGGTCTTTACATTCTAATCCAAATAGTAATCTAAAAAAATTCTTTGAATATCTTTGCATTACATAAATCAAGTCGTCAATAATGTTGATTTATGCATATTCATCCTGCAAAGAAATTAAACATGAAATCATTTTAGTAAAGTTAATTAAGTATGCAAGTATTGATATAAGGAGAAAAAGAGGGAACCACATAATTTTAGTCTATTACTTAAGTACACTGCAACTATCACATCACTTAAAGAATGCATTCTATAGAGTGGTTGGGTAGAAACATTCAGCTAAAGATAAAATTGCAGCCCAAGTTCTAAAATTTTCAAATCAAGAGAAGTAATGCAAATAGTAATGAATAAAAATTAGTTTAAAATCATTCAAAAATTCCTCACAAAAGCTAAATATTTGTCCAAACAAACCTATGCATCAATAACTACTAAACACACCTAGTAGATAACTTTTCAGAGGTGAACAAACCAATGTCTATTAAGCACCAAAGAATAGTACCTAGTTAGCAAAACAAAGTGTGCTTTGACTGTCCAACTAAGAGATTGTAGTTAAAATTTTCCCGTATCTTTGAGGGTAAACGTTATCCTCTAAATATAATTTTGAGCTTTATTTATCCTTTAAATTTACAAAACGTGAGCAACTTTAATCCAACTAAAAAAACATGGCTAAATTATTTAAAAGACTAAAGAAACAAATGCTACTCACATGACAAGATAAAAAGAAAGTTCTATCTTGGGTTTTCTTCCGTGTCTTACTTGAAACATTGTTACAATGGTAAAAAGGAAAATCTCTTGGCATCCTTATAAATATATATCAAATATGAAGCTCTTATTTTATCTTTTATTTGATATGATATTAACCACTGCATAATCTTAAGCTACACAAGATAGTAGTTAAAACTTGAGACTTAAGTTTGTTTTGTAGAAGATATTATGGCAAGTTTTCTTTGATGTGTTAGCAATAATATTTTTAAGACTCATAAAACAACAAAATAAAAGCTACCTTGTTTTTATTTCTCATCGTTGACTCTTGTAATATCTTTAGCACTTAGAAGCTATGTTGTTCGGACTCTTCAATAATATCAACGGGTGCATGTAGGATTCACCAAAAGTAGTGTATTTTTGGTGAATCAGACATGGATGCGACATCAAAAAATGAAGAGTCCGCACACCTAAGCTTAGAAGCTAATTCTACTGTAGTGTGCTTGTTCTAAAGCCTTATCTAGTTATGAAAATAATATGATGTACAACTATAAAAAAAGAAAAAGGCTTCAATCACCATCCAAACATTAAATATATAAAGCCATAAACATCTAAAAATGTATTCAAGCTTTAAAATTTTATACCTACCTATACATTGCAGTAGTTATAAATTTGAGGCACCAGATGTAGTTGTTGCCAACTCTTACTACTCCCCCATTTCACAAAAAATGACCTGGTTTGACTTGGCACGGAATTTAAGAAAATAAAAAAGACTTTTGAACCTTGTGGTCCTAAATTAAAGTTATTTCAAATGAACAAAATTGCCCTTTAATCTTGTGGCCTTAAACAAGCCACGTGGAAAGCTAAAAGTAAATGTTACCAAAAAAAGAAAGAGGTCATTCTTTTTGAAACATACTATAAAAAGGAAAGGATGTCATTTGTTTTGAAACGGAGGGAGTATTATTTTTACATTTCTTTAATCACTTATGTTTAGAATTAAAATACTTTATAATGAACTCAAAAGTCTTAGAAACTAGGGTAATATGTTCACTAAAATGCAAACAATTAGGCAAGAGATTCTTTTTAAAAATTGTAACTGCAAATATCAAGAAGGCTAGGTAGAAGTGTTTCTCGATAAACGAGGAAAATTTACTGACTTGAGGGTTGAAGAGAGTTGATTTCTTTTTAGGCAGCGTGTAGTATGCCTTTAGAAACTAACATAAGTGTGCTCTCAGTTAGCTTTAATAGTCCTTTATGTATAGGGGTTGGATTATCTTGATCCTTTATATATTTCATCTTATCCAAATAGTCGTTAATGTATACTAAAAGAGTTTCATTTTGATCCTTAGCCCTAAACACTAACTGAAAAAATAAAAAGCTTGTTAAACTTAAATGTGGGTCTCACACTTGGTGGACCCTTCTTCCTCCATAACTCGAGTGATATAAGTTATCAATAGCTTCGTCGATGTTGCTTGTTGTAGTTAAATTTTGTTTCTGTTCTTTATTTGTTCACAAACATTGTCAGGTTCATTAACAAGAGGATCGAGTCTCTAGTTTTCTTTGTAAAAAGTTGTGATAAAGAAATCACAGAAGCAGAAACTGAATCACAGTTCAGACCTATTGAATCTAGTAAATTATCAGCAGGTCATTTTTCTAGAGTATTAGATCCTTCTGGTAAGGGTGTGGAACTTGTACAATTAATAAGCAACCAAGTACCAACCTAATAATATTGAGGAGCATACCATAAATAGTATGAAAACAATCTAAGTTGTGCGGACTCTTCACTTTCGATGCTGCATCCGTGTCGGATTCTCCAAAAAATACACTCTTTTAGGTGAATCCAACACGCACCCGTTGACACTTTTGAAGAGTCCAAGCAACAAGAAAAGAAAATATTCGTTTTCTCCTATAAAGACTGAAGCCCTCGCCCCTGAAATTTAGACAACATATAGACAAAAAGAAAAAACTATAAATGAAAAGAAGAGGCTAATCTAGCTTCTGATAGACTCAAAAGAGAGTTTTTGTAAGTGCACCATAATTGCAGAGACACTCAAAGTAAGCTAAACGTAAAGAGAGAGAGGCTGAAGCGAAGAACTATGTGAAGGACAGTATTCCCTCATAAGGTGATTTGAAGAGACCAAATTATCCTCCAGAGTCCTCGTGTCAAAAGAAAAGTGAACATAACTCAGATGAGGCTGAATCAGACAACATAGCTCTTCCACTATTGAATATGAAGAACCCAATAATGTGATATGTCTGGGAAGAAAAGACTTGGATTAAGCAACCAACGAAGCACATATGGCAAGAGATACAAACAATGAGGTTCTTAATTAGGGATGGACAAAATATGTTAAATTCCAATGAAAATATGAAATCGGATGGTTTAAATGATAAATATTTTTTGTGGAGTGTGAAGTAGAGGAAGGCATAAAATAAAAAATCGGATCAAACCGGATTACGCCATTTTTTGGATTTGATTTTCCATTCTTTAGTTGATTTTGGGCTCTTATTGTTTAAAAGGCTGAAAAACCAAATATCGAACCTCTTAAATAATCAAAACAAATTTTCCATTCTCACAGTCTCAACATATTCACCGTATATTCCCATCATTGCAATAGTAGGCATAGTTATTGAAATAATTGTCACAAGAATAAAAAGAAAGATGACTCTAAGCAAGCCTTTCAAATACCTCTACTATCAAAGTTTGTTCTTAAAACTCATGTGCCTGCATTTCATTACTGACTCTAAGCAAACCTTTTATAAATGATAAGGTTTGGATATTGTTAAGCATTTCAACAGTTCTATCAAACTTTAACTACCAAAGTTATTATTTCTTCATGCATCCGATTTAAGTAACCCCATTTGGGTTTTTCCAAAATCCTTTTATTGATCCTTTTATGGAATTAAGAGGAAGATAAGAAAAGATCGGGTGACATTTTCATTAGATTGGATCATGAACCTAATTAATTGGTGCAATCTGAAGTTAGAATAGTTGGACTACAATTTAACCTGTTATTGTATACAAACATGTGGTTGGAGTTTGAGGCAAATTCACAATTTACATTATATGAGTTCAGTCTTAAGGTTATGAATTTTTTTCACAATAAACATCTTATAAGTAGTTCTATCAAAGTCGAATTCAAATACCCATAAACCCCAAATAAAATCAAACTTTTCCTAGTCCAAAAGTTTCGAGCTTATATCATATAGAGAAAAGAACTTCACAAACACTAAAAATGAGCCACAAATTAAAAAGTACATGATAACTAAATCATAAGCAAGAAACCGCCAAACTAAATTGCAAAGGATAACTCACCAGACATTGGGCTGAACACAGCAATCGAGAAACAAATTTCAAGAGAAGAAATCTAGAGGAGAGATAAATTAAATAATGAAAAGAGAAAACCTAGCATCCCTTTTGGTGGAAAATTGAAAAGCCGCTAAAAATTGGGGGAAATAAAATTGAGTTTTCCCACGTTTTCTTTCAATGGAAATATAAATAGTATAATTATTTACAGTTTTGTGAAATTAAGTGCATTATCAATAGGAAAATATTATTGTTGTCAAATATTTTACGGGATAGCAACAACTGAATTAATTTGTTGCTATTTATTAAATTAGGCAACAATATTTTAATTGTTGGTAAAAGGTTGTTGCGACTTGTTAACATTTAAAAATTATTATATTAACCGTAGCATATGGCAACAAGACTAAAATTTTTGCCAACAAAAAGAAAATTGTGGATAAAAGTAACAAGATATAGCAATAGTTAAATCAAGTTGTTGCCATTAATTCATATTAGCCAACAATAATTTAATTGTTGCTAAAAAGTTGTTGCTAATTCTATATTTTCTTGTAGAGGGATACAAATACGCCCAAGATCAGGGACTATTGGTTCAAAGGTCCTCACCGCATCAAAAAATGTAGCAGTGTCCTCAATGTAATATAAACAAAAGTACGGGGAGTCCGAGATAAAATGATCCCCCTAAAATGCTATGCCCATGGAGCACTGGAGTCTCAAGCGTCAGGGACGACTCAACTCGGGCATCAATGGATGTCTCAACAATCAAAGGGATGGGGGAGTCTGAAGTGACTTTACTAAAACCAACCTCTAAAGTCTCCCGAAGGGATCTCTCTAGGGCTACCTAAAGAATGACCTCCTCAGTCTCCTACAACTCAGTCAACATCTCTGCAATCACATGCTCTTCATCCCGTAACTCCTCCTCGTCTTTCTTCTCAGCCGACTCATCCTTGGACCTCTCACTCTCTTCATCCACAACATCAACACTCACAACAATCCCAAGCTGCTCATTAGGGATTGTCATAGTGCTCAACATCTCAAGCATGGAGGCAAGTACATTTGATAGGGAACCTTGCCTGAAAGCGTGGATATGTCTGTAGAATGCAGCTGAACCACCTCCGCTCGCAGGGTATCAAGCTTATCCCTCATGGTGTCTAGTGCACCAGAGCTATCCTCGACATTCTCCCGAGGCTTTAATCTTGTTGTGAGGTCATCCAACCTTACACTATGACTCTCAACCATCATCTCACACTTAACCACTCTCTTGATAGAGCAAAGGCCTTTTTAGTGGCCTGATCAAGCATCTTGGGCATGTCTGTCTCAACCCGAGCGACTCTAACATTTGCCGATGGGGAAAGGCTATCCATCTTGTAAATCAATGCTTGGGTCAAGGGGGATTGCATCATGAGAGGGGGGAGGTCTCACAACAACATCAACACTACAAATACAGAGGTTGTAGGGCTAGTATTAGATGAAGGTGTAGAAATACCTTCATGCTCCATAGAAGGAGTCGGTTTTCTAGCCTCAGTTGTAAGTGTAGTGGGATTAACCATGGGCGTCGAGTCTGGTGGTAGAAGGTTCCTCCAAGCCGCATCATCTCGTAAGCACTCAGCCTCAAACCGTTTGATATCACTGGATGAAGGTGGTATGATCCTCACATCTATAGATGCCTAGAAAGGGACTCTTGCCCTCTCACACAGCTGCGTAATCAGTACCACAAACGGGAGCGACATCTGCTCATGCCTAGACCTCATCAATATTTCTTCCTCAATAATGTCAACTACATTGATCTTTTCCTTCTAAATGATTGTGCCCATAGAATTGCCTTTGGGTGCTAGAGTATTGACTCTTTCTGGGAGGACATGATATTGCTGCTAATGAATCTGAACTAGTACCACCCCACAATGTTTAGGTCATTCTTTTCTATATTTTCCCTTTTAGCAATCCAAGAGGGAGAAGACTCATAGGATAATAGAGGGTCCAACAACCCTTTAATGCACCAAGACTTTTATGTATCTGAGTCATGTATTCATCAGTATGGTTGGATGGGGTGCATAACACTGTGTTGATTTCATTTGCATGACATAGCACCATTTTCCCCTCATTTCCACTTTGTCTATAGTCTTCCAAACAATGCCCTTTCTCTTCTTTGGCAATGTCTTAGCATAGGTGTCATAGAATTCTCGCACCCACTTCGGCACATAAGGTCTTCTTACACTAGTGAATTTCTCCAACTTGTGAAATTTTATTGCTGCCCATATGTATAGGTAGTCACTCATGATTCCATTGGTTGAGAGTCGCTGCTCCTCCAAAATAGTTCATTGTCCTTCCACCTTGAGCTTATTCAAAGCCCATGAATCTATTATCGAGAGAATATGGGAAGCAGGGTGAGGATCTTGTGGAGGTTATACCAATTTGGAGGGAATGTTCACCTACTTTATGGAATTATGCTTCCTCACTTTCTTACCCCTGCTGGTAGGGGTGTGAGGATTTGTTTATTCATCATGAGGGGCCTTTGAAGGCTCATTAATAGAGATTCCCTTCTGTTTCTTTAGAGGAGGAAGAGGAGGAGACGACTCTCTATCTGACTGAGTATCGGATGAAACCACTTTCTTGCCCTTGGTTCATGCCATTTCCTGCAAAGACACATAATAACATAGGATCCGTGAAGGTTAGTTGAAATCAAACACATATTGAATCAAATTTAAACATTTCTAAGGCTCGCCTAACAGGAAAGAGGATCGCCAAACAGGATTAACGAGCTCCGGTGAGCTCACCGAATTGGATAGTAGCAATTATCCCAAGATTTAGGCATAAAAGTGGACTCAATGCCAACTCGGTGACTCACCAAGTCGGTTTCAGTGGGATAAGACAAGTCCACCAAATATTATAGTGCAAAATGGAAGGACATAGGTATCAAAGGCGATATCCTCTCTTACTCGGTGATTCGCCAAACGGGTTCGGTGCACTAAGACAAGCCCCCAAATGAGAAAGTACCCAAGGTCATATATATGCTAAAGAAGGTTAACTGGGGCTGATTCAGTGATCCGCATAACCTCCTTGGCAAGCTAAGACAAGCCCACCGAATAGGAAGTGTTCAACCCAGGCCTAATTTTTATAGCTACTCCAATATACATAACAAATACGAGTTTCCCCATCATTGCAATCCACCTATATGCTTATCTACTCCTAGGTACTAATATTTACCCGAGATATTGCTAAATATTGCACTAATTGACAATTTTCCCTTAAGAAAGTAGTCACCCTCTCTATCATTGGGAGAAATCATGCAATTAGGTCAACATTGGGCTAATCAAACTTCACCCATATCCAATTGGACTCAGACAAAACACATTTACCAACTCTATTTGAAACTTCAACAAACACAAACAAGATTCGCATTTGACAGGCATACACAATCACATATCTCATGGGCATAATTTAAATCATACACTATGACACTACCCATCAGAATCTAGCACATACTAGTAGTTAAAGTTCACAAGTCCACATCCCACATGCAATTGAAGGCTCAAAAATCTAAAAAAAGATTTGTAAACCAACCTCAATAGTGGAAACAATCGAGAATATGAGGGATTGGGGTTGGGTTAACAAGAAATCCAAGAAAATGCACTCCACAAACTTTGAAAACACTCAACAAAGACTCACTATCACTAAAAGGAGGCAAAGTAAGAGAAAGGAGCAAAACAGACTTCAAGATTTCAAAGGGTTTGATTTTTCAATTTGAAAAGAACATTGGTTTTTTAATAACATGCCCGTTCAGCGATCTCAACGAAAATTGCGAAACGTTTTGGCAAATTTTCATTTGGAGCTTAAGTTCGCCGAACACACCTAAAATACCAAACCCGAAGATTGATTTGGCGGGCCCGATGTAGTGTGAATAGAGCACTTTAGTGGATTGCCCTTTGTAGTTCTGATCGTCAATTTTGATAGTACACTTTTCACCTGTTCAAGCTCAATGTAACGACCCGAGAGCACCCCCTAGTCATTAACGGCGTATTTGACCTCTCGGAGGTCTTATACAAGCCCTTAGCATTCGTCATAGCATTTATTATAGAAAAATAGCGAAAAATTTAAAACTTTTCATAATATAACACAAGACTTAAAAGTCACCTCATTAAAACCTTTAATACAAAAATGCACTAAGTATGATAACCATGGAAAAACATGCTTATAAAAGGACATTTAATTGGAAACCATGCATCATGCCTTTTTAGAGAAACTTTAAGAACATTTAGTTCCATAGGAACAACATAAATCCACATACATCATCATACACATGGAAACCATTCATAATAGAACATAGGGCCACTTATAACATTTTAGGCAGATTCAATGCATATAATACATTTACCTTCTTCTTTATCTTAACTCCTTTCCTCAAGCAACCCTTAGGGAATACTTGGTGCAATGTATCACCTTAAGGTTACCTAGGGTGAACTTACATA
>JAJOOR010039535.1:0-12463 GCA_036250505.1 Solanum acaule | reverse complement strand
ATGACATTAATTCTTCCACAAATCATCATATACAACCATAACTAATCATTATAATTCAATGGAAACACATTTGTAAAGTGACCCACGAAATTGAGAGAAAACCTATAATTTGGGGAACTTTGAAATCCAATTTTGAGAAGGCTTCTTGGGGAAAAGATCCCAAGAGTGACAAGCAACCATACCTTAGTTGATTTCTTGAGAATCAATGGAGAAACTCCAAGAAATTTGGGAAGAAACCTTGAAACCCTAGCTCCAATGCAATCTTCTTTTTCTAGAGTCTTTAGAGAGAGAGAGAAGTGGGTTTTGATTTTATGATTTGGAGATATAAGGTGGAAGACTAAGTTATTACTTAATAATACCCTAATGTGTCTAATATAACTATTTATAACCGTTTTTAACCCTTAAGCAATTTATTAGTAAATTACTAAACTACCCCCACTTAAATTGTGTGGAGGCAGTGAGCTCGAGTGCCATCCACGAGTCCCCGTCCAAGGGGGGTGTATTGAACCACGGGCCGTGCTAGCGAATCGTGGTTTGGTACTGAGAGGGTGCAGACAAGGGTCTTGGTGAGGAGACTAAGTCTCAACTCACGAGACCCTTCCACGGAGCGTTAGTCGGTTTACGGACCGTACTGCATGCTCGTGGTTTGGGACTGAGGGGGTTTCTTTGGAGACCACTTGGAGGATTCTAAGTGTGGACTCGCGACTCCCTTCCACGGAGCGTGAGTCAACCTACGCCTCGTGGTTTTCCCCTCGTGAGTCCAACCTGTTTTGAACAGTTTCTACTTCTTTTTGGTTCTAAGTTTGGGTGGTCCTTGGGGAGTCGTACCCGAACGCTTGGACCCTAAACATGAAATCTTACCTCTCTAAATCCCTTTATTCAAACTTTAGTCCACCTACGACACTCTTAAATCAATTCACAAGGCTTAGTACCTCACTAGTTCAATGCACTAGTTCCCGGACGTCATGGTCGTTTTTTGACGTTTATGCACTAACACTTCCTTACCAATTTAGTTACATTAAATTAGGTCTTGAAAAATCATTTCTACTTTCATTAAGTCATTAGTCATCATTTATGCTCTAGATTAGGTCATTAGATTTCCAGAGTGTTACAACATCCGACTCATCAACTGCCATATCATCTCAATGTACATCTCCGGTGGTGGCCGGAGGAATCTCATAAGTCTCTGGAGCATCCACATAATCAACTGCATCAAGTAGGGAAGTGAAGTCAATGGACTTTAAGTAGTCCACGTCCTTCCTCAGATCCGTAACTTTGTCTTTCAAAGCCGTAACCTCGGAGGTCTCCCCCTGTCTGCTCTCACAAGCCTCAAATCTCTATCAGTGAGAGTTTCAATGGAAGTCTGGAGGGAGGTGAAGCTAAAATAGCAGCCTCAATCATCCATGGCACAATAACCTCCAATCTGGTAACTCTCACATCAGCTGAATCGGCTAAGTACCCCATCTTCAGGATCATAGACTGAGTAATCTTGGCGGGCTATGAATTGGTAGAAGCACCCGTAGCCTGTGAAGAAGAAGTAGGAGCAAATGTACCTGAAGGCTCGGAGGTCAGAGTTGGCAAAGATGCCTCTTTAGGTATCGAATCAATGTCCACCTCCAGGGATGTATCCACCGAAGTTGCTCTCCTCCTATCGGTCTCCTCTCATGTGTACTCGGCCTCAATGTGTTGGATATTAGTGGAGGAAGAAAGGGTAACTTCAATATCTCTCTTATCATCTCGGGGCACTCCAGCATGCTGGCACAACTCTGTGATCAGTACTGAGAATAGAAGTGAGGTCTACCTCAGCTTGTCCCTTATGGCCATCTCTTGGTCAATAATAATCCCCATGTCAATGCTCTTCTTAGAGATAATCGACCCAAGTCAGGCCGCCTTAGGATGACAAAAATGGACTCTTTTTGGGAGGCCATAATAGAGTTTCTAATTAATCCAAACCAATAACGTGCAGCCACACTCACGACCATTGTTTCGATTGGGACTCCTACCTCTATCCACCTCGGGGTGGTGTCTGAGATGAGGGGTGCCATCCAGCCCTTGAGCTCATCAAATGATGTTGTAGTGGTAGCCAGGTTGGGGTAGTCACAGTCTGCCCCCTGTTAAGTACCATATTTATGTGATCACGGCTACAGTGCACTACTGTCCCCCGTACCATAATTTACCCCACTAGCCTAGTCCGAACTCACTAGCCTTCTTCTTGCTTTTAGTAACTATGTCACCATATATAGAGTAGAACTCCCGGACCCATGTAGGTATGTAAGAGCCTCAGTACCTGTTGTACTGCTCAAAATGGTGGAACTTGAGGGTGTCCCTCACTCTGAAGTATCTACCCTCTAAGCCTTCTGTCGAAAGCAACTTCTCCTGAAGAATCGGTCGCAACCCATCGGCTTTCAGTCTATTAAGTAGCCATGGAGGAGGGAACCACTGGTGGAACATGAGCAACAGGAGGTGTCAAAGCTGGCATTGAATCTGCTTGGGTGAAAGTCGAAAGGACTCTAGCTGAGTCAGGGTGAGATCTAGCACGAATCTCAACCCTCGAAGACTGTAATGACTGGTCATTCTCAAGCTCAAATAAAGCAGCCCGGGAGTCAGCAGCCCCTCTTTCAGATGTGGGCCTTTTGCCTTTGCTCTGACCTCCCGTTGAAGGCTCTATTCGTTCCTTTTTGGGAGGATTCACTCCTCCTTCGTTTATCACAATACCCAGTGGTCTTTTGTGATGTGGCATGTCGATGTTTGTCCTTGTTATATCTGCAAAACATCAGGAAAATTTAGAAGTAATACAAGCAAAAGAACAGATGAAAAGAGTTGCAGAAAGACTCATCGAACCGGTCGGAGAGTTGCAGAAAGACTCGCCAAACCAGTCGAAGAGTCGCCAAATCGCCGAATCTCTTTGGTAAGACAGATCGGGCTCGCCGAAAGGATTGGCTCAAAAAGTTCTTAGCAAAATGGCATGTTGGCAATAGGAAAGGCCTTTCGGTGAGCCTTGACTAACCTACCGAGAGTTACAATGCACTTAAAGATTAGGGGAGTAGGCAAAGGGCGATCAAGGAAGACCTTCGGCGAGTCGCCGAGTGAACTCGGCAAACTCAGCCTTCTCGCCGAAAGTTACAGAACCTTTTTCAAGATAAAGCATGAAACTTAAGGTGATAAGGGGAACTTTGGCGAACCGTTGAGTGGTTCAGCGAGCTCGACCCAGCTCACTAAACAACCCAACGTGCCTACTTTCAATCCAACTTACCAAATTCAACCCCGCAGCCCCCGAAAAGAAAATAAAATCCTGCAATATTACAATTAAACTATGACCCATTATACCTATTCCCCCGAGATACCCAGACTTCTCCCGGTTTGACCAAATTTGACCATTTGATGACTTTTTCCCTTAGGAATAACGTCAACTGCTCCATCATTAGGCAACTTACGTCATTTGTCACAAATGCAGGTTACTAAGACTTCACCCGACTAGACCCAACATGAAAGCACAAACCCATAATTTTAATCAATTTTAAGGCACAAAATCTCAGGAAATCAACAATATAGACAGTACGAGCAAGATATTCAAATTAACAAAGGCACACATAAACTATTATTATTAAAGAGGCCCAGCACACATCAGTAAGATAAAAATCAATTGCAAATGAGTAAAAATCGCTAATAATGAATTCGAGGTTCGGAAAACCAACCTTAGATGCCGAATAAATACTTTGAAATCCTAGGCGGCAAAGTAATCAAACTTTGAACACAAATCCGATGACCAAAATACGACAAAAATGTAGGGGATATAGAAAATATTGTGCGGGTATGAGTGGGAAGTTCAAAAGTGAGGGAAAGTAAAAGAGTTTTAAAGTTTAAACCTTTGGCCTTTAAAAACCATCCAGTTCTTGCCCATTTGGTGATATTAGTCTTGCTCGCCGACCCACTGGGTGACATGCCGATTGGGTACTTACCTCGCCACGGTTTAAAAGACCTCCAGTTAATGTGGGGGTCCAAATTGCGGACTAGGTTGTGATCGCCGACATGGTTGGCAAATTGCCAATAAGCTCCTGGGTTCACCGAGTCTTACAGACTCCAATTTAAAAATGTCTTGAGTCCAATGTCGGTCCAAGTCGAACTCGCCAACCTCTTCGAAGAGTCTTCGACTAGACTTTTAGCTCACCAACCTGCACTTTTCAAACATCTTCCACACTTTGACCTACACAATCAACACACCATTATTTCTAATACAAAAATAAAGTGGTAAACACTTGGTTTGCCTCCCAAGAAGCGCCTTATTTAACATCGTAGAATGACTTCCCCACTCAATCTTGATTTCTGGGGTAGAGACGAGACCACACATGACCCATCTGGGTCTCCAGCAGCTAAACAAATATGGAATGAGAAGCAGTCATCTGATTCAGCAACGAGAGTATCTCCTCTGTTTTTCCACCATCGAACACCTTGGGCTTTATACGCTCGTGATGGGGAATATATTGGTCTTTCTTGTTGTCCAGTGCTTCCAATTCTATGATCTTTTTGGCCACTAGATCAAGCTGAGTTAACAGTGTGGCCATAATCTGGTCCTTCTCAATCTCCTTGTTGGTCTTGGCCATGTGATCAAGGAGCTGGGCTACTATTGCATAGGGTAGTCGTGAAAGACCCCCCGAAAACATTTGGTCAGCCACTCCTCTATTTTCCGGACCAAGACCTCTATAGAAGCAGTCCAATAGCATGTTATCTGAGATTCCATGAGCTGGGAACTGCAACAATAGTAACTTAAATCTCAGTCACAACTCATGGATTGACTTCCCCTCTATTTGCCTGAAACTTAGGATGTTATCCCTAAGAATCATCATTATCAAAGGAGAGAGGTCCATTTGGTCACCGTTGCTACAAGACATGCTTCTTTATTTTTCTCTAAACAAGCAACATGAAAACCAAAACTAAAAGTAAGTAGATTCAACTATAACTAACAAGAACAAAATTCAACTTAACTAAAGATTCTCAACCGACACCACTCCCCGGCAGCGGCGCCATTTTGATTACAAGTATCAGGACACTTCATCCAATACTAAGTGCAAACGATAGTTAGTCAGTAATGTAACTCAACTAAATGAGTTGGGGTCGAATCCCACAGGGAGTGGTACGTGTTTAAGAATCAAGAGGAAAGTACGAATATGCTCAAGTCAAACATAGGAATAGACATTAACGAAGAAAAACATAACTCAAATTATGGGTGACACAAGTGTCAAATAAAGGGGATTTTAGTTTTAACTATCAGCTACAACAACAATAAATAACAAGAATTAACAAGTAATGAGATGGGTTCTTGGGATGTTATTGGATTATAGGCTAAGGTAGACAAATGGGTAATTGCAACTGATAGTAAATAGTTGTAAATCAATGAATAAGCTATACACTAGTGGGGATAAACTTTCTCTCAAACAATTTACCCCGAATTAAGTTGGTTTCTCTCGAATACCAACAAGCAGCCATTAAAAACCATTTTGGTTTCACGTATAAGGACACTTCATCCAATACTAAGTGTCGACGATCATTAGTCAGTAATATAACTGAACTATATGAGTTGGGGTCGAATCCTGCAGGGAGTGGTACATGTTTAAGAATCAATAGGAAAGTATGAATAAGCTCAAGTCAATCATAGGAATATAAGGAATGATATACACTGACCTTCATTTGGGCTACCACCAACTTAGGGTGAGAAGGAATGATATATGCAAGACGGCTTTCCAAACTAGGTATGGTCATTATGAATTCCTTCTGATGTCATTTGTCTTAACCAATGCCCCGGCGACATTCATGGACCTAATGAATAGGGTGCTTAAACACTACCTTGATATGTTTGTGATTGTGTTTATCGATGATATTTTGATCTATTCAAGGAGTGAGGGTGAACACATGGATCATTTGAGGATTGTATTGCAAGTCCTTAAGAACCATTAATTATATGCAAAAATGTGAGTTTTGGTTGAGGTTCGTAGCCTTCCTTGGTCATATTGTGTCGAGTAAGGATATTGAGGTAGATCCTAAGAAGACGGATGCGGTCAAGAGTTGTCCTAGACCTCTAACTCCTTTTGATATTAGAAGCTTTTTGGGTTTGGCCATTTACTATAGGAGGTTTGTTGAGAGTTTTTCCTCCATTACTTCTCCATTGACGGCTTTAACTCAAAAGAATGCTAAATTTGAGTGGTCGGAGGCTTGTGAGAAAAGCGTCCAAGAGTTGAAAGATAGACTTACTTCCGCTCCGGTGTTGACCTTACCGGATGGCACTAATTTGTTTGTGGTATATTGTGACACCTCGAGAGTAGGGTTGGGATGTGTGCTCACGCAACATGGTTAGGTGGTTGCCTATTCTTCAAGGTAACTCAAAGTACATGAGATGAATTATTCAACCCATGATCTTTAACTAGCGGCAGTTGTGTTTGCTTTGAAAATATAGAGAAACTATTTGTATGGGGTCCACATAGATGTTTTCACCGATAACTAAAGTCTTCAATATGTGTTGAGTCAAAAGTACTTGAATCTCCAACAAAGAAGGTGGTTACAACTTTTGAAGGATTATTACATGAGTGTCCTTTACTACCCCAGCAAAGCTAATGTTGTAGCGGATGCACTTAGTAGATTATCCATGGGTACTGTGGCTCATGAAGAGGATGAGAAGAAAGAATTAGTTCATGAGGTGCAAGATTTACCCGGCTAGGTGTCCAACAACTAGATTCTCATAAGGGTGGTTTCACGGTTCATAATGGCTCTGAATCATCCTTTGTGGTAGATGTGAAGTCTAAACAAGACCTTGATCCTATATTAATGGAGTTGAAAGAGTCGGTACTCAAGAAGTCCGCTAAGGCTTTCTCCCAAGGGGAGATAGGGTACTTAGGTACCAAGGTCGATTATGTGTTATAGATATTGATAGGTTGAGGGAGAAAATTTTAGAAGAGGCTCATACTTCTAGATATTTTATTCATCCGGGAGACACCAAGATGTACCGTGATCTACGGGAAGTCTATTGGTGGAATGGTATGAAAAAGGATATTGCGGAATTTGTAGCCAAATGTCCTAATTGTCAACAAGTTAAGGTTGAGCACCGAAGGCCGGGAGGCTTTTTGCAAGATATACCAATTCCCACTTGGAAGTGGGAAGAAGTGAATATGGATTTTATTGTGGGTTTGCTGCGTACTCGAAGGCGAACATTATTCTATTTGGGTCATTGTTGATAGGATGACAAAATCAGCCCACGTTATTCCAGTTAAGGTATCTCACTCGGTGGAAGATTATGCCAAGTTGTATATAAGGGAGCTAGTGAAGTTGCCTGGAGTTCCTCTATCTATAATTTCAGATCGGGTACTCCATTTATATCTCACGTTTGGAAGTCATTCCAAAACGGGCTTGGTACTAAGGTAAAACTTAGCATTGCTTTTCACCCTCAAACGGATGGTCAAGCGGACTGCATCATTCAAACTTTAGAGGACATGTTGAGGGCGTGTGTTATAGATTTTAAAGGTAATTGGGTTGACGACTTGGCCTTGTTAGAATTTGCCTACAATAATAGTCACCACTCAAGTATCGATATGGCTCCTTTTGAAGCTTTGTATGGTAGGAGATATATGTCTCCGGTTGGTTGGTTTGAGGTAGGTGATATTGCTCTTATTCGTCCCGAATCGGCTAATGAAGCTATTGAGAAATTTTGGCTCATTAGAGAGAGATTGAGAACGGCTCAAAGTAGGCAAAAGTCCTACCCCGAGGTGAGAAGAAGGGAGTTAGAATTTTAAATTGGTGATTGGGTCTATTTGAAAACTTAGTCCCCGATATGTAGGCCCATATCAAATTTTGAAGCGTATTGGGAAAGTTGCCTATAAGTTGGACTTGCCAAATGAGTTGGCCCTAGTTCACTCGGTATTTCATGTTTCTATGCTTAAAAAGTGTATTGGGGACCCAATATCCATAATTCCTCTATAAGGGTTAGGAGTTGATGAAAGCCTTTCCTATGAAGAGGTTCTCGTAGAGATCCTTGACCGGCAAGTCAAGAGTTTGAGAAACAAGGAAGTAGCTTCCATTAAGGTTTTATGGAGAAATCATTTACTTGAGAGCACTACTTGGGAGGCCGAGGCTGATATGAAGTCCTGATACCCTCATCTCTTTCCTTCTACTCCTATTCAAGCTTGAGGTAAGTAGTTCCTCTAGAATTTCAGTATTTTGGAGTCATGTGTGAATTATGTGTTTTCCATGGTTCCCTTAAATTATGCATGTTCTTGATGAATTCATGTTTAGAGAGAAAATGAGTTTTTCTTGAATTATGTCCCTCATGTTGTTGTGCATTTAGTATGAGTTGCCTATTTGACTTCATGAGATGTATTGATGAACATGTTTTAGTGTGCTTTTGAGAATATTGGCATATTGGCTCCATGATGTTGTGTTGAGCATTATTTAGTTGGAAAAGGTTAGTTCCTCCTATAAAAATGAAAAATATTGAGTTTCATGCATATTAGGTTGATAGATGTAGTTCATACTCCCTTGTATTGCATTGATTATGTTTTGAGATGGAGTTGATATTCCCTCCTTTAAATTATGCATTATTATGATTTTGCATGCATGATGGGCTACTAGTCTTGAGTCTTTATTTCCATAAGGTGTCTAGATCATCATTCAAGGACGAATGTTCCCAAGGGGGAGATAATGTAACATTTCGGAAACTTATAGACTAAATTAGTGTCTAAAATAAAACTAGTAGGCTAAGCTAGGGATTGATGTGGGTCTTTGTTGATGAAAGAGAAATTTTATGAATTGATACATGAAGTGATACAATCAAATGAATTATAATGAAATATGTGTTTAATGATTGAATTCTAGATGTGATGATTGAAAGTGGATTATGAACTTTGAAAGAGTAAAGTATGAGATTATGCAAGTTTATATGAAATCTATGTAAATGCGTTAAGAACACTTTGAGAGTAAAGTGTCAATGATTATGATAATGTTGTTGTGTTGATTGAAAGGACATTCTCATGAACACATAATGAATATGATGTGAAAGGTTTTCTCACATAATGAAGATTCTAAGATTGAAAGACTTTCTCACCTAATTGAATCTAGTACTTACATGTAGACATGGACAGTGAAAGGTTTCCTTATGCATGATCTAAGAGCTATCCTAATGAAATAAGTTGGATTGAGTGTCAAGGACATCCTTCCATGAGACATGAAACAAGTTATGACTTAATAAATATTCCGTGAGATTTATGCTTAGCACCGAGTGGATATTCAATTGAGATGGAAGCTCCCCCGCTAGAATGGTCGGGTATCTAAAAGCAATTTCTTGAGATGGAAGCTCCCCCGTTAGAAAGGTTGGGTTTATAGTAACATTCTCCTTATCCCATAAACTTCGTGCCCCCGTAGGGTATTTAGCTAGTGGATCCACCTAAGCTAACAAACAATAGTTCTACCTTAGGCAAGTAGGACAACTCTTTTCGGTGTGGGTAACACCGGGTGATCATGTTATAGCTCACATGGTCTCATGTCGGTTAAGGCTTATCTCCCACAACATGAACATGAATAACGAACAAAGGTTACTTTAAGAGGTATTTTACATGAGTTCAAATGTTTTAAAGATGATGTCGACTTTTATTGTCCATGTTTATGACTCATGATTTCTAATCTCTTATATGATGTTTAAACTTGGAATTTGCATGCTTTGAAATGAAATGTCCCTTTTAGCATGTTTTAAATGTTTTTATGCATAGGTATCATACTTAATGCATCTTTGTACTAAAGCATGCTTTTGCCTACATTGTTCCCAAATGTAGGGTCCGATAGTCAGGGTCAATTTCTTGGCTAAGTGTTGATCTTGAGATTCTAAGCTTTGGTGAGTCCTCATGCTTCGAGGACGGAGTTATTGTTTTAGTTCCATTTCTTGTATTTCATTTTTGGACATAATGTATGGGCTAGGCCCAATTTCATTAGGTATTGTAATAGATGATTGTGATGAGACAAGTGTCTTGACTTCCGCTTTCTTTTATGAAAATATTTTTGGACTAGCAATGTGTTTTAGTCTTATTGTTCTTTTTCTAATTTTATGAGGACTAAATGGCTTGTATTGAGTACTTTGGGTTCTATTCGCCTTGTCACATCTAGGGGGTACCCCTGGGTCATGACATAGGTCTTCCTACGGTCCTTACATGCCAACTTTAGAAACCAACTTTAAGCTTCAAAATTTCACTAAGTCTAGGGTTTACCTACAATACCTATCTATGAGTTGTACATAGAATGACAGACCATCCTGGTGGACCGTAAAAAGGGTACTAGAGGAAAAGTCTAGGGAGACAAAGAGGGCTAAAATTGGTGATGGTAATTTTTCTCATACAAGGTCTGATGGACATGGTCCTCCTAGATTTCCACAAAAGTTTTCCAGTTAAGGTTACTCTAATGTTCCTTCTAGGTTCAACAAAGAGAAGGTGCCTAACCCTATGCCTCAAGGAGGAAATGGTAGTGTGTCCTTATTGCCTACTTGTGTTAAGTGTGGAAAAAAGAATGAGGGTAAATGTCTAGCGGGTTCCCATGCTTGTGTTGGTTGTTGTAAGGTGGACCACAAGATAAGAGAATGTCCTTCAGTTTCTAAGAATGAAGGAGATAATCGCCGAAGGTCTCAACATAATCCTTTATCCAGTCCATGTGGTTCGGGTCCAAATGCTCCCAAGAAAAACAAAGTTTATGCACTGTAGACTTGTGGTGAGCAGGAGGGTTCTCTCGATGTGGTTACTGGTATATTGAAAGTCTTCCAACTTTATGTTATTCTTTACTTGACCCCAGTGCTACCTTGTCTTTTATGACGCCATATGTGGCGATGAGGTTCGATATTCTTCCGGATGTGTTGTTAGATCCCATTTTTATCACTACTTCTCTTGGTGATTGTACAATGGCTAAGAGGGTCTATAGAGAGTGTCTCATCTCCTTGTCCCATAGAGTTACTCTTGTTGACTTTGTGGAGTATGATATGTTAGATTTTGATGTTATCCTTGGTACGGATTGGCTACACTCATGTTATGCTTCTATAACTGTAGAACTCGTGTAGTCAAGTTTCAGTCCCCGAATGAGCTTGTCCTAGAATGGAAAGGGGGAAATTCTACGCCTAAGAATCAGTTTGTCTCTTGTATTACAGCTAGAAGGATGATTTCTAATTGTTGCATATACCATCTAGTTAGGGTGGGGGATGTGGATTTTGAAACCCCTACTCTTGAGTCGGTCTACATTGTTAATGAGTTTATCGAAGTTTTCCCAGATGATTTACCAGGTATTCCTTTTGAAAGGGAAATAGACTTCGGTATTGACATTTTCCTAGATACGCAACCTATTTCTACTCCTCCTTACCAAATGGCTCCCCCAAGGATCAAAAGTTTAGTTCGCGACGTGGTCGTGTCGTGGACTCTACTGTCTCGAAATTTAATTCCAAATATCTTCTGGGAACAACTCAAGTCCGCGACGAAAATGCAGAAATTCAGAAATCTATTTTTACTTCATTAAAGAGTCTAACTAAGTGAGGGGTATTTAGGTTACTTTAGGGGACGTGTATATAATGATTTTTAAGTCAGTTTGCCTCACTTTTATCACTCAAACACAAAACCCCAAAGAGCTAAACCTAAAGTTCCTCCTTCTCTCTACTCTCTCTCTCCTCAAGAACTCCATTGAAGAAGATTGGAGCTTCAAGAAGAAGACCAACTCTCCAAGGTTTCAATTCCTATTTTCGTGGTTAATTCGTCAATAAGGTATGGTTACTTATCACTCTTGGGATTCCTTCAAGATTAATTTCAAAATCTCCAATTCTAGGTTTCAATCCAAAAACGTGGGTCTTCTTTCTAAAGTCAAATTGATGTTATAAACTGACTTTGATTGATGTTATATGAACAATTATGAATGAATTTATGTTGTATTGATGCTTTCTTGAAGAATTCCCCATGAGACCTATGTTTCTCCTTTTTTTCCTAATTCTAACCCTAGTTTGTGTTGGATATTGATTGAAGGCTATGAACTGAATGTGATGTTATGTAATTCATGTTTGTATGATGATTCTACCCTAGGTTATGTATAATTTCTATGAAAATAGGGTTGAGTCTTTGAATGAAGCCTTGAAGGCTATGAAGGGAATATGTCAATTTATATTGATGTTGATTATGTTATTACTTCATGAATTACCTTGTATTATGTATTGGTTATGAATTGTTAGGTAATTGAAGTATGAATGTCCCATGAAGGGAAAGAAGGTATGAAGGTTGGTTCTTCTTTGAATTCATGTATGAAAGGTGAATTACTTAGATTGTAATGATGCTATACCTAATGTGTTGTTGTGGTGTTGATGACCTAGTTTTCTCATCCTTAACCCTCTACACTTGAATTAGCTATGAAGTATGTATGTATGTTATGGTATGATTTCTATATGATTGAAAGGTAGTTCTCATGATTATAG
>JAJOOR010039534.1:0-12478 GCA_036250505.1 Solanum acaule | reverse complement strand
AGGAGAGTTTAGAATGCTGCACTTGTTGCATCTTCCTTCTTTTCTTTAAAAAGGAAGAGTTACATTAGCATGATAGGGATACATGTTTCCATACATGGTTTTTGATCAGGTGACAATTAATTATGATACGGCTGAGTACTTCTCTTTTCATCTTTTTGACAGAGGAGGACAAACACTGATATAGATGACCATAGCTGTTTCAACTTCATGTTACCTCATTTTGGATACCAACTTAGATAGATATTAAAAGATAGACAGTACTTCAATTTATACTTGCACTTCTTCTGTAAGGTTCAGCAATGTTTTGTGCTGATGCAATGTTCAAGTGAGAAAGAGGATATATGAGGGCTCTGCAGCAACGCAGGTTATAACCTGTTGCCCTTACAGTAAGCAGGGAACTAGTTATAGTGTATATAGTTCTTACTCAGCTGTTTGACATCTAACTTACCTTCTCCTCTATCTATTACTTTTTTCCCTCTCTTTCTTCCCGGGTTATCGTTTTCATGTACTTTCGTGATGTTGCATGTTGCATTTTCGGGTCAAGTTATATTCCAATAATGGTTTGGTATCACTCTAAGTTGAAATCTAGTGGGAGGACTTGTAAATTAGAAGTTGGAATTGTAGGTTATAATAGCAAGAAGTAGACTTTTTGGTAAAGACCCTCAATTATGATGGGAAGAAAACGCCGAATGTTATTATTTTTCAAAATTTAGCTTATGGTACCTACATAATGGAGTATATGGCAAGTCTATAAGTTGTTTCTGGGTGGATAGTGGATACACATTTACTCTGCTTTGTCATGGTAAACTCTTGTATGTATATCTGATGCTGTTGGTTTTTATAGAATGCCATCTTTACAAAATATTGTTGGTAACAAGTCTGAACATATATCCAGAAGTTCACAATTAGTTTTCGTACGTTTATTTTCCTTTTGCTTTCTGCTCGTTCTAAACTGTTAAACAGTTTGGCAAAACCTTAGATTAATCTTCAATGCAACTGATTGACAATTCAGGATGAGAAGTTGGATGCACGGATAATGGTTCATCAGTAAAATGTTCTATCATCAAAGAACTATAGTATATATCAAGAATAAATAGTGCTACAAAGTATATCTATTTTTTGGTACACTAAAAAGTATATTTTTTTGCATATACTGTGGTGCACCATAAAGGCTTTATATAAAGTTATACATCATCACTCCGTAAAAGTTTGCTTGTACTTGTGTATTTGTACAAACATATAAATTTATCATAATTAAGTAACAACTGTGAATGAATGCTAAACCATATTTGTAAATTTACATATCATGTATTTATTAAGTTGATGTAGTGTGGGCCAAAACCAAAAGTGATAAGCACACTTCTTTTGAAGCATATTTTCTCTATAGTTTATGAAAAATTTAAAAATATCAAACATAACGAACCAGGTCTCTAGAAATCAATTTGCAATAAGCAGCTAATATCTGAGCCCATAGATTATATTAGTGTAGTGGTCCGTGCTTCACAACAGAGGCGTATCTGGAGTGGGTTTCGTGAGTTCACGTGAATCAATGCTCCCCTCTCTAGATTATATATAGCAGTGTTATAGTTTTAAAAAAATATTTAAATATCGAAATGTGAACCTCACGTTAAAAGTAGCATATAATAATACGTTGATGATTGGGTACACCTGTCTAAGCAAAAATAGAAATTTAGATCTTATATCTATCTTATTTTTGTTAGTAACATCCTTTCAAGTAGTGATCGGTAACACTTTTGGCGTTTCAATCAATTTTTCTTTTGTTTTTTTTGCTTTAATCTTTCAAAATTTTCAAGTGTGTAACATTGGAAATTCCTAAAAAATAAATTAGCACGGTAAATTTTTTATATAATTAAATCAAATGTGTATATTAAAATTTAAAACTAGTAGTATTATATATGTTGGACCTATAATTTTTAAAATTTAACGGTTCAGTGTTAAGAACGTAAATGTCAAACCGATCAAATTTATATCTTAGATGCATCTTTTTGTACTAGTGCATCCATACTTCCGAATCACGGCTTCACACGTCTATTAACAAAATCCAAAATATAATTGGATGGTAATGTTATTATTATGTGTGAATTTGAATGAAAAAGAAAGAAACTAAAAAAATAAAACGAAAATTTAGCAGAAGTCTCATGGACAAATTACTTAACTACACTCCTTTACTTACCTTAATATCCATTTATCCCTACTTATTTCAAAAATTTCAAAAATCCCTTATTTACCTATGTATCCCGCATGTATCCCGTGCACAACGCTATGTATCCCGCTATGTGGAATGTATCAAACGCTATGTATCCCGTGCACAACGCTATGTATCCCGTGCACAACGCTATGTATCCCGCATGTATCCCGTGCACAACGCTATGTATCCCGTGCACAACGCTATGTATCCCGCTATGTAGAATGTATCAAACCTAATGTATCCTGTGCACAACACTATGTATCCCGCTATGTGAAATGTATCAAACCTAATGTATCCCATGCACAACGCTATGTATCCCGCAAACATCATTTTTAAGGGATTTTTGATAAATAGAAAACTAGAAGGGATAGGATGTTATTTAGTACTTATAATATGTGGTTCCTATAATTTATACTATTTATATCCATATTATTACGATGAAATTACTAATTTATGAAGAAATTGTGTGGGTTCTATTTTTTTTGTTTTGCAAAACATCGTGCAGAAATCCTTTTTATGAAACATCAGTTTGAGATTGTATCGTAATTTTCTGTTGTTTCAAGTTGAGAACATGAAAATAATAACATAAACCAATTAGCAAAGAATACTATAGACGCTTAAATAATCAAATTCAGAAACCAAAAAACACTCCAAGCTTAATTTCAATATATTCAGATACTTTCATGACTTCAACTACTTC
This sequence comes from Solanum acaule, assembly GCA_036250505.1. Classification (NCBI taxonomy): domain Eukaryota; kingdom Viridiplantae; phylum Streptophyta; class Magnoliopsida; order Solanales; family Solanaceae; genus Solanum; species Solanum acaule. Next base: position 9,569 of record JAJOOR010039534.1, on the reverse strand, counting down.
CATAAATCCACTTGTATGTCCAACTAAGAACCATTTGAATTGACTTAAAAGAAGTAGCTTTTAAGTCAAAAAAATAAAAAATCAAACTTAAATGACTTTTAAGTAAAAAAAAGGAGTAGGGATAGACCTATTTTTGGTTTAAAACCTTTTTAAAGTCATTTTAAACTTATTTTAAGTCATTTTTTAAAATTTTTTTTAAGTTATTTTTATATTTGTCATACACTTTCAGAAGTCAAATACAAAATCTAACCACATTTTAATTTTAACATTTAACCCAATATACAACCCAACATTCAACAACAAACTTAGCCCACCTAAATTCTTATTTCCAGCAGCCAAACAATCTCAATTAAGCCTAGCTCGTTACTTCTCTTTAACATTCACTCAAGACAACAACAACAATTTCAACGTTCACAAAGAATATAACAGACAACATCAAACGACAACAATCAAAATCGATTTCAAATTCCCAATTCAAAATCATCTTCACTTCACTGTTAAAGAGGGAATTGGACCATGGAAAAACACATAATTCTTCATCGACAAACAGGGGTCGTTGGTTCATCGCTGGAGCTCATTTTCTGGTGGTGAGAAGTCTTCACCAGATATCATCTTCTTCTTCAAGTTCGTTGTTTTGATTTGCTGCACAAAAAAAGGTAAATCCCTTTTTTCTTCACTATTTTGATTTTTGTTTCTTTATTAGATGTGTCTCTTCTTTAACAACCATCTTAGTCCACCTCAATTCCTTTTTTCATCAGCCAAACAATCTCAATTAAGCCCATCACATTACTTCTCAAGACAACAACAACCATTCCAACATTCACAAACAATATAATGGACAATATCAAACGACAACAATCAAAATCGAATTTCAAATTCACAATTTCATCTGTTCTCAATTCAAAATCATCTTCACTTCACTGTTAAAAAGAAATTTGGACCATGGAAAAACACATAATTCTTCATCGACAAATAGGGGCCGTTGGTTCATTGTCGGGGCTCATTTTCAGGTGGTGAGAAGTCTTCACCAGAGCTTATCTTCTTCTTCAAGTTTGTTGTTTTGGTTTGCTGCACAAAAAGAGGTAAATCCCTTCTTTCTTCACTATTTCAATTTTTGTTTCTTTATTAGATGTGTCCCTTCTTGAACAACCAACTTAGCAAACCTCAATTCATTTTTTCATCAGCCCAACAATCTCAAGTAAGTCCAGCCCATTACTTATCAAGACAACAAAAGCCATTCCAACGTTCACAAACCTTATAACAAACAACATCAAATGACATCAATCAAAATTGAATTTCAAATTTACAATTTCATCCGTTCCCAATTCAAAATCATCTTCCCTTCAGTTTTGAAGAAGGATTTGCATCATGGAAAAACACATAATTCCACATCGACAAATAGGGGTCATTGGTTCATCGTCAGAGCTCATTTTCTGATGGTGAGAAGTCTTTGAGCTCATCTTCTTCTTCAAGTTCGCTGTTTCGATTTGCTGCACAAAAAGAGATAAATCCCTTTTTTTATTTACTATTTTGATTTTTGTTTTTTTATTAGATGTGTCTCTTCTTTAAATACCAACTTAGCCCACCTTAATTTTTTTTCTCATAAGCCCAACAATATCAATTAAGCCCAGCCCATTACTTATCAAGATAACAATAGTCATTTCAACGTTCACAAATAATATAATGGACAACATCAAACCGCAACAATCAAAATCTAATTTCAAATTCACAATTATATCTTTTCCCAATTCAAAATCATCTTCACTTCACTGTTAAATAGAGATTTGGACCATGAAAAAACACATAATTCTTCATCGACAAATAAGGGCCGTTGGTTCATCGCTGGAGCTCATTTTCTAGTGGTGAGAAGTCTTCACCAGAGCTCATCTTCTTCTTATTCAAGTTCGTTATTTCGATTTGTTGCACAAAAAGAGGTAAATCCCTTCTTTCTTCACTATTTCAATTTTTGTTTCTTTATTAGATGTGTCTCTTCTTGAACAGCCAACTTAGCAAACCTCAATTCATTTTTTCATCAGCCCAACAATTTCAATTAAGTCCAGCCCATTACTTATCAAGACAACAACAGTCATTCCAACGTTCACAAACAATATAACAGACAACATCAAATGGCATCAATCAAAATCGAATTTCAAATTTACAATTTCATTCGTTTCCAATTCAAAATCATCTTCACTTCAGTTTTGAAGAAGGATTTACACCATGAAAAAACACATAATTCCACATTGACAAATAGGGGCCATTGGTTCATCATCGGAGCTCATTTTCTGGTGGTGAGAAGTCTTTCATCTTCTTCTTCAAGTTCGCTGTTTAGATTTGCTGCACAAAAAGAGGTAAATCTCTTCTTTTATTTACTATTTTGATTTTTGTTTTTTTATTAGATGTGTCTTTTCTTTAAATACCAACTTAGCCCACCTCAATTCTTTTTTTCATAAGCCCAACAATCTCAATTAAGCCCAACCCATTACTTTTCAAGACAACAATAGTCATTCAAACGTTCACAAACAATATAACGGACAACATCAAACGATAACAATCAAAATTGAATTTCAAATTCACAATTTCATCCGTCCCCAATTCAAAATCATCTTCACTACACTATTAAAGAGGGATTTGGATCATGGAAAAACACATAATTCTTCATCGAGAAATAGGGGTCGTTGATGTATCGTCGGAGCTCATTTTATGGTGGTGAGAAGTCTTCACCAAAGCTCATCTTCTTCTTCAAGTTCGTTATTTCGATTCGTTGCACAAAAAGAGGTAAATCCTTTTTTCATCAGCCCAACAATCTCAATTAAGCCAAACCCATTACTTCACAAGACAACAACAGTCGTTCCAACGTTCACAAACAATATAATGGACAACATCAAACGACAAAAATCAAAATCGAATTTCAAATTCACAATTTCATCCGTTTCCAATTCAAAATTATCTTCATTTCACTATTAAAGAAGGATTTGGAACATGATAAAACACCTAATTCTTCAACGATAAATAAGGGTCATTGGTTCATCGTCGGAGTTAATTTTCTAGCGTTGAGAAGTCTTCATCATAGCTCATCTTCTTCTTCAAATTCGCTTTTTCGATTTGCTGCTCAAAAAGATGTAAACACATTTTTTCTTCACTATTTCAGTTATTGTTTTTCTTATTAACAGTGTTTCTTTTTTAACAACGAACTTAACTCACCTCAATTACTTTTTTCATCAGCCTAACAATCTAAATAAAACCCAGCCTATTACTTCTATAGACAACAATAACCATTCCAACTTTCACAAACAATATAACGGATAACATCAAACGACAACAATCAAAATCGAATTTCAAATTCACAATTCCATCCGTTCCCAATTCAAAATCATCTTCACTTTACTATTAAAGAGAGATTTGGACCATGGAAAAACACATAATTCTTCATCAACAAATAGGGGTTATTGGTTCATCGCCAGAGCTAATTTTCTGGTGGTGAGAAGTCTTCACCAGAGGTCATCTTCTTCTTAAAGTTTGGTGTTTCGATTTGCTGCACAAAAAGAGGTAAATCCCTTCTTTCTTCACTATTTCGATTTTTGTTTGTTTATTAGATGTGTCTCTTCTTGAACATCCAAATTAGCCCATCTCAATTCCTTTATTCATCAGCCCAACAATCTCAATTAAGCCAGCCCATTACTTATCAAGACAACATCAACCATTTCAACGATCACAAATAATATAATGGAAAACATCAAACGGCAGCAATCAAAATCAAATTTCAAATTCACAATTCCATCAGTTCCCAATTTAAAATCATCTTCAATTCCTTATTAAAGAGTGATTTGGACCATGGAAAAACACATAATTCTTCATTGACAAATAGTGGCCATTGATTCATCGTCGGTGCTCATTTTCTTGTGGTGAGAAGTTTTCACCAGAGCTCATCTTCTTTTTGAAGTTCACTATTTCGATTTGCTGCACAAAAAGAGGTAAATCCCTTCTTTCTTCACTATTTAGATTTTTGTTTCTTTATTAGACGTGTCTCTTCTAGAACAACTAATTTAGCCCACCTCAATTCCTTTTTGTTCATCAGCCGAACAATATCAATTAAGCGCCTAGCCCATTATTTCTCAAGACAATAACAATTATTTCAACGTTCACAAATAATATAACAAACAACATCAAACGGCAGCAATCAAAATCGAATTTTAAATTTATAATTTCATCCGTTCCCAATTCAAAATCATATTTACTTCACTTTTAAAGAGGGATTTGGACCATAGTAAAAACACATAATTTTTCATCGACAAATAGGGGTTGTTGGTTCATCACCAGAGCTCATTTTCTAGTGGTGAGAATTGTTCACCAGAGCTCATCTTTCTCTTCGAGTTTTCTATTTGGGTTTGCTGCACAAAATGAGGTAGATCCCTTCTTTCTTCACTATTACAATTTTTATTTCTTTATTAGATATGTCTTTTCTTGAACAACCAACTTAGCCCACCTCACTTTTTTTTTTCATTAGCCCAACAATCTCAATTAAGCCTAGTCCATTACTTCTCAAGACAACAACAACCATTCCAACGTTCACAAATAATATAACGGACAACATCAAACGACAGCAATCAAAATTGAATTTTAAATTAACAATTTCATCCGTTCCCAATTTTAAATAATCTTCACTTCACTATTAAAGAGGGATTTGGATCTTGGAAAAATACATAATCTTCATAGACAAATAGGGGCCGTTAGTTTATCGCCGGAGCTTATTTTTTGGTGGTAAGAAATCTTTACCAGAGCTCATCTTCTTCTTAAATTTTGCTGCACAAAAAGAGGTAGATTACTTCTTTCTTCACTATTTCAATTTTTGTTTCTTTATTAGATGTGTCTCTTCTTGACCAACCAACTTTGCCCACCTCAATTCCTTTTTTCATCAGCTCAACAATCTCAATTAAGCCCAGCCCATTACTTCTCAAGACAACAGAAGCCATTCTAACGTTCACAAAAAATATAATAGAAAACATCAAACGGCAACAATCAAAATCGAATTTCAAATTCTCAATTCCATCTGTTCCCATTTCAAAATCATGTTCACTTCACTGTTAAAGAGGGATTTGGACCATGGAAAAACACATAATTTTCATCGACAAATAGGGGCCGTTGGTTCATCGTCGGAGCTCATTTTCTGGTGGTGCGAAGTCTTCACCAGAGCTCATCTTCTTCTTCAGGTTTGCTGCACAAAAAGAGGTAAATTCCTTCTTTCTTCACTATTTTGATTTTGTTTCTTTTTTTAGATATGCCTCTTCTTGAACAACCAACTTAGCCCACCTCAATTCCTTTTTTCATCAGCCCAACAATCTCAATTAATCCCAACCTATTACTTCTTAAGACAACATCAGTCATTCCAGTGTTCACAAACAGTATAACGGACGACATCAATCATAATCAAATTTCAAATTCATAATTCCATCCGTTCCTAAATCTAAATCATCTTCACTTCACTGTTAAAGAGGGATTTGGACCATGGAAAAATACATAATTTTTCATTGACTAATAGTGGTCGTTGTTTCATCGTCGGAACTCATTTTCTTGTGGTGAGAAGCCTTCACTAGAGCTCATCTTCTTTTTCTTCTTCTTCACGTTCGCTGTTTTAGTTTTCTACACAAAAAGAGGTAAATCCCTTCTTTCTGCAGTATTTCGATTTACAGATTTGTAGAAATTTCTTTAAGAGTTTTGTTTCTTTATTTGATATGTTTGTTCTTCCAAGTGTTATCTATATAGGTTAAACATATATATTGTTTATGTTGCTACTGACTCGTTGTTATGCTTCTAAGTTTGAAAAATGTCTTTTCCTATTGATTTTTGCTTGAAATGTTGAAGATTTGAACCTCTTTGATCTCACTGTGGGTTGCTGCCCGATTGGAATATTGGAATGTCATATCGAATGATTTTCTTAATGGTGATATATAGTTGCTGTTTTAAAATTTGAATATAGCTAAATGTTATTTTTTTGTGTGATAAAGTCTGCTGTTGATATAGTTCGAATTGTGACTCCATCTTATCTTCATGTAATTTCTTGACCCTTTTAGTTGCTGCCCTGTCTTCTAGCCCTGTTATATTCCTAACGAATATCGAAATGATCTTAACATTAATTCACTGCTCTACTGATTTTATTTACTGTTTTTGTTTAAAGTTTGAAAGAATTTTTCATTGTCTAGTCTATTTACTGTTCATATGTGATTTCTCTTAGGATCCAAAGCATATATAGTGTTTGCTTACTATCTGTAGAAATGGGGTATGGTTTTAATGAGCTTGGTTTATACTTGTTCTAATTATGTTTCTTGTATACTTCTAATAATAGTCTTTAATCAATTTCCTTTTCTTGTTTTGCTACCTAAATGGCTTTCCTATTTTTTTTTAAATTTTTGACGATTCTCACTATATCATTATTTCATATGTGTTTAGTTTGTTCAAAACAGGATGGTTAATAGTCTAGAAACTATTCATGCTTATCTTTGAGTGTCTTCACTGTGATAAGTATTATGGTTTGACATTAAATGGTCATAATAACATTCGTTGATTTCAACCGTCTCTTAAGCGATCTTATTTCTACTAATATATAATTCATGATCTTGATTTAGTTCTCTCTTTAATTTGTTCTAAATTAGTCTGCACTTGGTTTTCCTGTTTAATTTTTCTAAAATTGAATGAGTATGTTAGTATTGTTCACTGCATCAATGATTCCATTATAGTGTCATAATTATCCATTTCATTGGGAAGTTGAGCGAAAATTTATGTTTGGTTCAATTATGAAAATATTCGACCTAATCCCCCCTATAATTACCCTTGTCATCTTCACTGGTAAAGAGGGATTTGGACGACCGAAAAACACAGAGTTCTTCGTCGAGAAATAGGGGTCTTGGATAGCTAAAAGAGAATTTCAAGTTTAAGAATTTTTTAGAGGAAAACGTCATCTTCTGGTGGTGAGAAGTCTTCAAGCTCGTTGTTTCAGTTTGCTGCACAAAAAAGAGTTAAATCCCTTCTTTGTTCAGTATTTCGATTTACAGATATGTAGAAATTTGTTTAATAGTTTTGTTTCTTTATTAGATGCATCTATTCTTCCTTTAAGTGTTATTGATATATGTTAAACATATGTATTTCTTATATTGCTACTAGCTAGTTGTTATGCTTCTAAGTTTGAAAAATATCTTCTCATGTGAATTTTTGCTTGAAATGTTGAAGATTTGAACCTCTTTGATCTCACCTTTGGTTGCTGCCCGATTGGGATGTTGGAATGTTGTACCGTTCTCCTCCCTCACTCAGAATGACTTAGTCTCGACCTCTCTTTGTTCCTTCTCCTAAATGTCTTAAGTGTCATCTTGTTTTATTTAGTTGAGAGCTAATACTTCTATGCGTGGAATGATAAATGATTAAGAGGGCACTTATGGTTATAAGTTTTAAGCTTTTTTTCCTTTTCTGTTTTGATGTTTCCTTTGCATCATGTTCCCTCACAACTAAATATTTGTTCAGAGTTTTGATTTATTATCTACTTATTTGGTATAATTTTAGTCTGTTTCAAGCTCTCATTCCCATAAAGTTGCTGCCAACATCTCTTTCATTAGATTTCTTGCCTTGAATTCTTTATGTTGGACATGTGGTTCTAATATTGGGTAAAATGTAAGTTTTGTCATCCTGTCTTCTTGATGACTCCTTCCCTAGCATGGTTTTTAGTTGGTTTGCTTGTATGGTATTCTAGTTAATTACATCTCTAAATCTGTCTTGTTTAGCTAATTTCATTCTTCTTAAGTTATTTTAGTTATATTTAATCACATGTTTTATGGAAATGTAAATGTTTAATCTTTGTGTCTAGTGAAGTTGCTCTATCTTCTTGTTATAGTGTAGTGATAGTGTTTTGTGTATGGGTTTATTAAGACTACCCTTTCGTTCACTGTTTTGGCTCAATTACTTCATTATGGTTAACTCTTGTGAGAACTTTTATGCTATGATCTTGCTGTGGGAATATTTCCTTAATTTGTTTCAAGTACAATGACATTTTTTTTTGCTAGAAATAGAATCAGAATATCTGTCTCATCAAATTTCTTTCCTAACTATTTAAATACTGCTTATCATTTTGAAGTCTACTCTCCTTTAGGATAAATCTATGATCTTGTGCTTACTGCTTCATGTGTTGTCTTAAGTTTCATATGCTAAAAATACAATTCATATAATGCTAAGCATATGTTATTTGTAGATTTTAATGGTTGTTTGTTAGGATAAAAGCACTAAGTGCACTTTAAAAAACTGTTTTCCTGAGCTAATCTAGCCCTTTATCTTATGATTTAATTAATTAGAAGGACTTTAGAGTGTGTTTGGATTGGTTTAAAAGTTGATCAAACCTACTTTTAAGTTATTTTTTTTACTTCAGAAAGTATTTGACAAATATAGAAATAACTTAAAATAAGTCATAAATTTGGAAGATGAACGAAAATTCATGTTTGGTTCAGTTATGAAAGTATTCTATATTTCTTATCATAGTTTCACTAATATATCAATTTATCCACTAAAGATAGAGGAAAATAGATGCTAATCCCTTTCCTTAGTTCACTTTGCATGTGAAATCTCTTAATCTCTCATGAGTCAATCAGGACTTCCCCTTCCCATTTTGTTGGGTTGAAATCCAACATTCTTTGTTCGAGTCAACCTTGTCAAGAATTGGAAGCTAATATACAGGTGGAAGGAGCTAATATACGATCTATATACACTGTTATACAATGTTGATATAAAACTGAAAAGAGGCCCAAACCAGCAGAAGATTTTCAAAAGAAGCTGAAAACGGAAATAAAATTGTTTCAATGTTTCTGGGCAGCAACAGTTTAGGCCCGAAAGGCCCAAACTCATTCTCTCTCTCTCTTTCTTTTGATTAATGGATTGTATTTTTTTTTTTTTTTGATTAATTCTAACTTTGAATGCTTAGATTAACTTAAATTAAATAAAAAAAACTACATAGCATAGCAAACAATGATATATATTCAATGTGTATAGCTATAGTTTAAATTGTTTATTACATGTGGATATAATTATATATTATATAGAAAATACATATTTACACACCTAAATACATATTTTATAGGAGCCTTTTGCATTCACTGTTACCCATGTTTTTCTCATTCAATTTTTTCTCTTTCATTATCCCCAAATCATTGTGATTTTTTTCAAATTTTCCTTCCAATTCACAATCCTTTGCACTTTTTAGGAACAATTTAAGGTTTCAGGTGAAGCTTTCTTTTTCACCATTACAATGAAAAAAATTAATACTTTAAAGAGGTAAACACACAAAGTATAAAGAGAAGAAAGGTCAACAAATTTCCTTCTATTAGCAATCGGAAAAGAAGTTTTGGAAGGAATAAGTAGATTTTTGGATATTTTGAATACTTGTATTTTGTTCTTTTTAATAGACATGACGCTTCGAGGTCGGTGGTGGTTGGGGGTGGGGATTGGGTTTTGGAGGGATGGATGGGTTTGGGGGGGGCTTAGTTGGGTTGGTTGGGGAGGGTTTGCGGGTGGGTTGGTTTGGTTTGAAAGGGGGG
>JAJOOR010039533.1:0-14082 GCA_036250505.1 Solanum acaule | reverse complement strand
CTAGTTGGATATTTCTTTATATGAACTCTTGGGAGTAGCTGGTTCTTTTGTAGATCTGTTGACAGGGGCCTTGCCGGCCGAGGGCTTAGTTTTAAGCCGAGATATACTTGTTTGTTTTCTCAATTGCATGTGACTGCCATGCGCTAGTAGCAAATGGTTTAGCAGGGTCGGCTCGGGCCTGAGTTTTGGCTTTAGGAGTCAGCTACGCCCCTTGAGTTTGGGGCGTGACAAAAACCCTTTACTTGGGGTTTTGATCATGAAGCCAATTATTGAACTTACTTAATGGGTGTTTGTTAATTGCGAAGAATGGTGCTAATTTGTAGTGGGTCTAAGTTGTTGTTGTGTTTCGAGATTGAATTGTGTTACTTCGTGTGTCAATTTCAATGTCATGCATCTGCTCGAGAGAGAGGTGTGGGACCAAAGTGGCAATCTTAGCGTCCTCAGTAGTGGGCTTTCTTAGTTTCAGCTCGAGAGATTGAAAAATGGAGCTCGTCCTTTGTATCCAGCTCAAGAAAGTGGATTTGATGAGGGTAAAGAACTGGGCTTCATTCAATCAGTGTTGAAGATTGAGACAATTCAACATAGAAAAGGTAATTTTTCGATAAAAAGTTACTTTATATATGGTTCGACCTACCCAATACAAATTAGTCCATTATGAATAGTAATTTTTTCCCATTTTGTTGAGATTCAGTAGTTGGCTGATCAATTCCCTGAGTTTCACTCTAATATTTGATTGTTTGTATTAAGCTATAAGTTTGAATTTGGTGGTTAAAACTCGGAATTTGAGTTTTAAATATTAGTTGTGCGAGAAATGTTTGATTGAAGAGATTGTCATTGTATTTTATTAAAGTAATTCGAAGGAAGAACTACTCCATGTGGGATCGATCCCAACTCACGTAGTTGGGTTATTATGCTGAATAACGATCATTGGGATTTAGTATTGGATTAAATGCCACTTGATATGTTAATCAAAATGGCGTCGCTGCCGGGGAGTAGTGGTTCTTAGAATTCTTTGATTAAAGGTTTTGACACTCTCAAATTTGTTGGCTGCTTTGTGGAAGTGTTGGCTGTACCACATTGAAATGAACATGAGTGAGGAAGAGATGAATGATAGTCAAGCAGGTCATCGAGACGGTATAGACAACATCAATAGTGTCTACACCCCGGATCAATTGTGTGGAATGGGTGCATTTTGCATACTACAAGCTGATGGGAATGTGATATTTGAAGTCACTAGCACAACTCTTCATCTTTTCAAAATAAGTGGACTATATAGAGGTCTAGATCACGAAGACCCGCATGAGCATGTAGGAAGCTTTACAGAGGTTTGTAGTCCTTTTTCATTCAAGGGATTGTCGCAATAGTCAATCCGGCTGCTGTTATTCCCAATGTCTTTAAAAGGAGAAGCCAATAAGTGGTTAGCCCAGTTACCAAACAATTCCATCACATCATGGGAGGAACTGGTTATAGCATTTAGGACAAGATTCTTCCCTCCATCTAGAATGATGAAGCTTAGAGATGAAATTCAAGGTTTCAAGCAACGGGAAGGGGAACCACTCCATGAAACATGGGTGAGATTTAAGAAACTCCTACTTAAATGCCCAACTTATGGGCTACCAAATGATTTTTTACTTCAATATTTCTACTGGAGCCTTGATTCGGTTAATAAAGGAGTGGCCGATCAATTGGTACGAGGAGGAATAATGTTACAATCATTTGAGGTGGCTTCATTTCTTCTAGATGGCATGACTAGGATAAATCAAGCATGGTATACCAAAGAGGATAACGTCTCTCCATTCCAGTTTAGATTAACACAAGAGCAACTGGATAAAGAGAAAGAAATGGATGAAAACATCAAGAAGATGTTGACCCAAATGGAAGTTCTACCAGGGCATATGAAGGGAACATGTGGAGTGTTCATAGTTTAGGAAGGTTCGTCCCCAAGCTATTCTAAGCCACGGGAGAATCAAGCTTAGAACTCCAGAAGATGTGAGGAGGGTTTCTACCCATGCTATTGGCAGCGAAGTGGAAATCATGGTTGGAACCTTCATAAGGAAGTTGAGCAAAGGAGATCCCATCAAGATTTGTCCGAACAAAATGAGTATTGGAGAAGAGAGGATGAATATGAAGAGAACCACACTATATGAAGTGAGAGACCAAAATCAAGGGGTAGCGCAGGTAGTCCCCGCGTGAATGGTTTGCTTTCACGCATTTTTGATAAAGTTGAAGGCTCGGATGATTTATTGAAAGGGATGAAAGCCGACTTCTCATCCTTGAACAATAAAGTAAACTCGCACGCAGATCTAATCAAAGTCCTTGAAGGTCAATTGAGTTTAATTACAATACAATTGAAACAAAATATGGACAAAGATGATAAAGATAGAGGGCTGGCCGTTGTCACTCGTAGCGGAAAAAAAGTAAAAAGTGATGAGATGGGAAATAAGGGAGTGCACATGAAAAATGAAAACAAAAATATGAAGGACGAAGAAATAAACATCCCACAAGACACCACAAGGGGACCGCAAAGTGATGTGGAGAAACACAAGCCATGCCTAAAAGTCAAGCAACCTTTACACAAAATACCTCCTCCATTTCCTCAAAGCCTCAAGAAGAAGAATGAGAATGAAAAGTTCAAGAAGTTTTTATCGGTGTTCAAAACGTTATCGATTAATCTCCGTCTAGTGGAATCATTATTAGAAATGTTGGGTTATGCCAAATTTATAAAGGAGTTAGTCACAAAAAAAAGAGCTTGGATTTTGAGACAATCAAAGCCTGTGCGATTATGACAAAGGAGTTGATCGAAAAGAAAGATGATCCTGGGGCATTCACCATCCCGTGTACCATAGGCATGCTAAAGTTTGCAAAAGCCCTATGCGATCTGGGAGCAAGTATTAATCTAATGTTGTACGTTATTTATATACAACTCGGGTCGGGTGAACCGCAGGCTACAATTATGAGACTCCAGTTGGCTGAAAAATTGATCAAACATCGAGTGGGAATACTGTATGACATTTTGTTTAAGGTTGACCGATTCATTTTTCTCGTAGATTTTGTCATACTTGACTGTGATATAGACGCTAAGATTCCTATAATCTTGGGAAGGCCATTCTTGGCAACTGGGAGAGCGTTGGTGGATGTCGAGAGTGGGGAGCTAAAATTTTGGGTTAATGATAATGAAGGCACATTTAATGTGTGCAAATCAATGAAACACCCAAGTTACATTCATGTAATCTCAACTGATGATATGATTGAAGAGGTTGTGGCTAATGTAAACCATCTGATGTTTAGTAAAGAACCCATTGAGGTTACGTGGGCTAACGATGAAGAGTTTGAAGTTCATGGACAAGATGAAGTTGTAGACGCATTTTCAAGTATGGAGGGATTCGCAAAGACTCCAATAAAGCAGGACATTGACTTAAAAAATCGAGAGAGACCTCCCGCCAAACCGTCAATCGAAGAACAACCAAGTCTCGAACTTAAGCTATTACCTTCGCACCTTCGGTATGCTTTCTTAGGCACGAATAACACCTTGCCGGTGATTATTGCGGCTGATTTACTTGATTGGCAAGTAAAATTGCTCCTTGAAATACTGAAAAGGCATATAAAAGACATAGATTGGACTATCACTGATATAATGGGCATCCCTCCACGCATTTGCACACATAAAATTCAGCTTGATAGTGATTGTAAACCAAGTATTGAATAGCAGCGAAGATTGAACCCGCCAATGCAAGAGGTGGTGAAAAGGATATAATAAAGTGGTTGCATGCGGGCGTGATCTACCCGATTGCAGATAGCAAATGCATCAGCCCAGTACAATGTGTAGCGAAAAAAGGAAGAGTCATAGTTGTCCCTAATGACAAGGGGGAACTTGTACTTGTGCTCCCTGTGACAGGATGGAGAGTTTGCATGGACTACTGAAAAGTAAACTCATGGACTGAAAAGGATCATTTCCCTATGCCTTTTATGGATCAAATTATTGACCGATTATCCAAGAGAGGGTAGTATTACTTTTTTGATTGGTACTCTAGCTATAACCAAATCTCCATTTCTTTAGAGGATAAAGGCAAAACACTTATACATGCCCATATGGTACTTTCACCTTCTAACAAATGCCATTCGGATTGTGTAATGCCCCAGCTACGTTCCAGTGTTGCATGCTATCTATCTTTGCTGACATGGTGGAAGACTCAATGGAAGTATTTCTGGATGATTTCTCAGTTGTGAGTGACAAATTTACGGAATGCTTAGAGCGCTTAAGCCAAGTTCTCCAGAGATGTGTGGAGACAAATTTAGTCCTGCATTGGGAAAAGTGTCATTTCATGGTTAAGGAAGGGATTGTGCTCGGTCACAAAGTATCACAAAATGGGCTGTGATAAAGAAAAAGTCGAAGTAACTGAGAAATTACCGCAACCAATTTCAATAAAGGGGGTTCGGAGTTTTTTGGGACATGCCGAGTTTTATAGGAGGTTCATCAAAGATTTCTCAAAGATTGCACCTCCTCTATGTAAAATTTTGGAAAAAGAGGTGAAATTTCACTTTGATGATGCTTGTATGGTAGGTTTTAACCGCTACAAAGAAAAACTTTTTTCCACTCCAATCAGCATTAGCCCTGATTGGTTGGAGCCATTTGAAGGTAATGTGTGATGCAAGCGGCATGGCATTGGGCGTATTGTTGTGACAGAAACGAAATAAGCTTTTTCATCCCATTTACTATGCAAGCAAAACCTTAAATAGTGCTCAATGTAACTACACAGTTACCGAGCAAGAGCTACTTGCAGTGGTTTATGTACTTAAGAAGTTTCGCGCATACTTGCTTGTAACAAAAGTGATTATTCACACTGACCATGCGGCATTGTGTTATATAATGGAAAAGAAAGACGTCAAACCAAGATTGATAAGGTGGGTGCTTTTATTGCAAGAATTCAATTTTGAAGTCAAAGATAGAAGGGGTTGTGAAAATCAAATGGCATATCACTTGTCATGATTGGAAGGCAGGGAGATTAGCAAGTTGGAGGTTGACATAAAAGATGTCTATCCTGATGAACAGGTATTCGCAGTAACTCTCGCACAACCCCCTTCGTATGCTGATTTTACGAATTATTATGTGTGTGGATTAATGTCGGATGAACTGAACTTCTACCAACAAAAGAAGTTCTTGTTCGATGTTAAGAAATACTTGTGGGACGAGCTATATTGATTTAGAGAGTGTGCTAACCGCATCATCAAAAGATATGTTCTAGAAGAAGATGTTATGGAGATCCTGCATGCTTGTTAAGCTTCGGCAGTAGGAGGGCATCATGGTGGTGTTCGACTAGCAACTAAGGTTCTACAAAGTGGGTACTTTTGGCCGTCTTTGAACAAAGCTGCGTATGAGTTTGTTAAGAGGTACGCGCAATGCAAAATGAAAGGTGGTGTATTAAAAAGGCACGAGTTTCCTCTGACGCCCATTTTTGAAGTGGAGCTATTTGATGTATGGGGAATCAATTTTCTGGGCCATTTGTTAGCTCATTTTGGAACAAATACACCTTGGTGGTTGTGGATTATATGTCCAAATGAGTAGAAGTTGTTGACCTTCCAAACAACGAGGGAAAAAGTGTTGTTCTATTCTTGAAGCGCTACATTTTTGCAAGATTTTGGACTCCGCGAGGTATTATTAGTGATGGGTGATCACACTTTTCTAATAAATGATTCTCAGTTACATTAATTATGTATGGGGTTAAACACAAAGTAGCAACACCATATCATCCCCAAACAAGTGGCCAAGTTGAAGTGTCAAACTGGGAGATCAAATACATTTTGGCTAAGACAGTGAATGCAAATAGAACTAACTGGTCTCGAAGATTAGATGCCGCACAATGGGCGTATCGCACTGCATACAAAATTCCGATCGGTATGTCGCCATATGAGTTAGATTTTGGGAAGACTTGTCATTTACCAGTCGAGTTGGAACATAAAGCAATGTGGGCATTGAAAGCTCTAAATCTGGACTGGACAAAAACATTAAAGGAGAGAGTAGAGCAGTTAAACGAGTTGGATGAATTCAGGTTTAAAGCTTAAGAAAGTTCAGCTCTTTATAAGGAAAAGATGAAAAAATGGCATAATGCTAAAATAATTAAGAGAGAGTTTAAGGTGGGAGACTAGGTGTTATTATTCAACTCCCGACTGAGGTTGTTTCCAGGAAAACTCAAATCAAAATTGTCAGGACCAATCAGAGTGACACGAGTATTCCCAAAGGGCGCCATAGAAGTTGAGGGGCAAGAAGAACTTGCATTTTAGGTGAATGGGCAGTGCTTGAAGTTATGCTTTGGTGAATGCCAGGAGATCTCTTTGATTGAATTGGTATACCTGGAAGATATTTGAAAGCATTTCCACGTCGTGCCACGACATTAAATAAGGCGTTTCTTGGAAGGCAACCCAAGCGTTAGTGTTTAAATAATGTGTGTTGATCTTGCAGGAGTGGGTTTATGAGCGAGGCAAAGTACTCTTGGCGAATTGCCGAATCACTTGGACGAGCACGATTCAGTTCACCTTATGGCTTCTAATAGAAGGACTAAGATTCTGGAACATTCGGCGGGACACCATCACCAGTCGGCGTAATGCCAATTTGTTTCCCTGCTCCGATTTTCCTCGCCTTCCCTAGTCAGTGCAGCTGAAATTCCGAACTGTTCAGCGTTCTTCCATCTTTGTTGATCTGCCGTCTATAGGAGCACAGTCTACTGGAACCAAGAGCGATCTGACGAACATAGGGTGCATCGCCGAAGCATTTGGCGACCGTATCACCCCACCCTCAATTGGGAATTTAATGAAGATTTCTCATTACCCTGCTTTACTTGTTTACACACTGCATTGCTTTCATTTCTTGATATTTTTTATGTCATTTTAAATTTCGGTAATTGTCTGCTTTCTATGAACATTGAGGACAATGTGAACAGTTTTTGTTGGGGGTGTGGATCTTACCCTGCAACCTCTATGAACCCCATACTTGTTTCAAAGCCCCGTAATGGTGTTGAAAGAAGCTTTTCTTTTGCAAATTTACGTATCGGGTTTGGTCAGTGATGATGACTTGAATAGTGCTCTTAATCGAACGAACTTGAATGTGCGGCTACAATGAGACCAAATGAGGTCGCATAGATAATATGTTAACTGTTTGCATCTTGTTGTAACTAGCCTATTATCGAATCGAGTCTCTTGTGATGACCATTGCATACTAGTGAAAGTGTGGAGTCTGGTTTGACTATAGTTTCAATGTAATGTGTGATGAGCTTACCATGAATCTTGATTGATGAATTCTAGAATTTGGCCCGTTGGTCAAGTTGACTAAGTGATGCAAACTCTTGAGATGATCTTTGGCAACTTTAAAGAGTGTGAACCAATTTGACATATACCTCTTTTGGGGCCTACCTTGTGAGTGTGTGAACCTCTTTTGAACACCCCTTGAGCTTTAACTTTCTTTGGATGAAACTTGATGAAAACAAGATCTCTCTTAATCCACTAGCTATAATCCTCTTGATTTATGGTTGATTGAATAGCCAACTTAGGCCAAAAGCCTAAGTTAGCAGTGTGGTGAAAAGATAAAGGCTAGTCAAAAAATACTAGAAAAGTCCCTTTTACCCATGTTAATAACAAAAAATGGAATCCCTCCATATAAAAAAAAAGAACTAAAAAGAAAAAGAAAAAGTCATGAAATAAAGTTAAAAGAAATGTTAAAATAAATGGGGTTCCGAACAATACATTGATGTGAATAATGGGATGACTTAAGAGCACTAAAGAAAATGATGAAAGAAGAGGAAAGTAAGTGTTGAAAGTACCACATTTCATGAGGATGAAAGTCACTGAGCCTAAATTACTATACCTTTGCACTCAGCCCCATTACAAGCCTTGAAAAGACCTTTCTGATCTTGAGTGAGATGAAATAATTGTTGATTGGAAAATACCGGCAAACCTATGGGTGAAAGCATGCATTGTATTTATCTTTGTGAGTGTGAGCGTTTCATTTGATTCTGAAGCTTTGAATTGTGAACCATTGTGTGAATATGGAATCACTCTTTGCGTGAGGGCATTTGAACACTTTGGTTAAGCTTGAACTTGCATTTGAAGCAGGTATTGTGAGGTTGAGATTCTTTGATATTGGTGAGTCACAACTTGAAACTTTGAGTGCACATTTGATCTTCGCATAAGTAAATTGAGTCTTGTGTGTGCATTCATGATTGAGTCTTGTGTAGCACTGTTTAATACATCCCTTTTAAATTGCCAAACTTGAGTTTTACTTGAGGACAAGCAAAAGTTTAAGTTGGGGATGTTGATGAGCCCACAATTTGGACTCATGTAGGGGTTGTTTTTAATAGTATTTGTGTCCTCAAATGCATATTATGTTTCAATAACTGATGTAAATACTTCAAATTCAGGTATCTGAACTTAGGGACAAAGCATGGACACTATGGAGCAAAAAGGAACAAGGAAGCTGAAAGAATGAAGAAAAGAAGGCTTGAGGATCACTCAAATCATTGGGCGAATCACCGAATGGCCATGGTCTCGCCTGATGTTCTATTGTACCTAGCTCTGGAAGAGGTGACCGTGTTGGCAATAGAAAAGAGCATTCGGTGAATTACTGAACAACCTTTATACCACCTAAAGTTACAGAATGCTGGATATAAACTCAGGACAAATTCGGTGAGCGGAAAATTCAGTTGGCATATCGCCGATCTATTTGGCGAGTGACAATCAGGTTGCCAAAGGTTCCTGACGAAGATCTGAACACATGCTGATAAGCGAGATAATAGAGCAAAAAGGTGATTCGCAGAAGTTTTCAGTGAACCCGATCTGGATCACCTAAAATTACAGTAGTCGAACCAAGAAAAAATGAAAAATGAAGGGCGAAAGAAAGAACAATCGGCGTATCGCCGACCTATCAGCAATACCCAAATAACTTGGTTGAATGCTCTATTACAGTCACACGTGAGGCTTATATTAATCGTCTTTTGAAAAGGAGAATTATTATTCATAAAGTGAGCAAAGAATTATTGAGAGTGAAAACACTACCATTCTCGTGGCTAGGTTTCTAGTAGAGCAAGGAGTTCAAGAATTTGTGAGTCCTCATAGCATCGAAGATGTGATCACCTTTCCTTTATGTCTTTCTTTTATGTTTTAGATTTTTGTATGGGCAGCGTCCAAAAGATTTATTCAGGTTGTTTTAGATGGTTTGAGACAAAAAGTGTTATAGACTTCAACTTGCTTTTATAAAAGACTTCGATTATATGGGAAATTTTTTTAAAATTTCCGCATCATTTCTATTGCTTTATGTTATGATATGCTAAGTGGCTTACATTGAGTCCTCTGGGGTTCAATTTTCCATGTTACATCTAGGGTGTACTCTGGGTCGTGACATATTTCATGTCCAAGTAAAAAATTTTCATAGAAGGCAAAAGCAGAAGTCTAGACTTTAAGTCTCAACATAACCATCTATAACAATAGTTAAAATGAAAGGGGCACAACCCATACAACATAGTCCGAAAGAGGAAATAATAGAAATAAGACTACAAGTGAAACATCCTTCCTCGAATCATGAGTACTCACCTCAAGTTGAGAGAATAGTCGAATCCAAGCTTTAGCTCCAATGATGACCGCCTTAAGAATCGGACCCTACCCATGGGAAAAGTATAGGAAAAATAGGCGTTAGTACAAAAATGTACTAAGTATGATAGTCATAAAAAATTGAAATCATGCTAAAAGGGACATTTTAGTTGAAAACATGCACTTTATCAAGTTTAAGAATCATCATGAAGGCTAATGTAAAAGCATAAGTCATAAGCATAGTCAACATATAGACTATCACAATACCATAGGTACCCTTAAAGCATACTTGTGCAATCCATGAATAAGACCCCATGAATCCCACCCATGCTAAGTAAAGCTACTTGAGTAACCATAGTTCATATTTCATATTCTTGTTCATAACATTGTTGTGGGGAATAAGCCTTAACCAACATAGACCATGTGACCTAAACATGGAATCCGATGGCTCCCACACCGAAGAGGGTTGGTCTACTTACCTAAGGTAAAATCATTACCTCTTAGCTTAGGTGGATCCACTAGCAAATGACCTATGAGGGTGCATATTTTATGGGATAAGGTGATTGCTACTAGAAACTCGGCCTCTACTAAAGTGAGGGATTCCATCCCAAGAATTTGCTTCTAGAAACCCATCCTCTATTATTGTGAGGGCTCCCATCCATATGAATATCCACTCGGTGCTAAGCAATAATTGCCATGGATTTCATATTAAGTCTTGACTTAAGTTCTTATTTATGGAGAATGTCTTGACACTCAATCCAACATAATTCAGAAGATAGCTCATATATTCAATAGGTGAGAATAGTCTTTCAACCTGAGATTCATCATATTGTGAGAAAACCATTCACATCATATCATATTTATACATAGGTGTGTAAATGAGAATAACCTTTCAATAACACACAATAAGATCATAAACATAATCACTTTACTCTCAAAGTGTTCTTAAAGCATAAATATAAATCTCATAATCATGCATAATTCTCATATCTTACCCTTTATAGATCCAAGATGACATTCAATCAACACATCTAGAATGCACAACATTAGACATGGATATAATCATAATTCAAGTAACCCAATTACTACATACATATTTCCACAACATACTTTTATCATCAACAAACCCACATCACAAGACCATAATTGAGAAATATGGGGGTTTCATGGGTTCTTGGTGGATTCAACATAAAAACCATAAGATATCATCAATTCATACATAATATATCATTATTCCATCATTAGAAACGTTTTTGAAAGGAACCCATGAATTTGAAGTCAAACCCCTAACTTTTGGGGAATTACTAGTTTTGAAATTGAATTGGGTGGGACTCCCTGGACGAAGTTTATTTATGGATGAAGGACTACCATACCTTAGCAATGGAATCCAATTAATTTGATGACAAGAACTTGCTTCTTGAACATCGAGTTTCCTTCTTCTTCTTCCTTGAAGTTCTAAAGAGAGAATATTTAAGAGAATGAATTTTGGAATTTCATTTGGGGTTTTGGAAATAATGGGGTGAACGGGTATATTTTGACATAAAATTTTATATAGTGACCTTAGACTCACCCAAAACGACTTCACTTTGATTGGAATAAAACCGAAAAAGACCCATTTAACCCTCAACTTAACTGACCAGCCCAGGTGCCACGAGGGGCTCCACGGGCCGTGGTCATGACCACGAGTTGTGGTTCCCTCGGTGGATTTGAGGCAGTGCCTTTAGCCGACAAGCCTAAAGCAATCTCATGATGGGCTCCACGAGCGGTGGTGCTTGACACGAGCCGTGTTCCCTCTCGTGGGCCTTGAGGTAGTGGCTAAGCCACTTCTCTCAACCCTCACACCACTAACTCCCTCCCACGAGTCTTCCTAGCATCTGTGGTTTTCACCACGAGTCATGAAGTGGCTTGTGAAGAGGGGCAACTTTTGAAAAGATTTTAGGAATGCTACTGCCTAGCCCTCCACAGGTGGCACCATATTGTGTGGTGGCCACCACAGGCCGTGAAGATCCTTGTGGAGGCGGGGGCAGTTCCTTTGCCAATTCTTGGCCAGCCTTGGGCCCTTGCCTTGGTTGTTGCCTATTTTCCTTAGTTGTAGCCCTTCTTCCTTGACGTTAACCCTCACGTTTAGCTCTAGTTTAGCCTACTAGTTTCTGGCGTGTTATAATATCTCCCCCTTGGGAACATTAGTCCTTGAATGACGATGTTGACACCTTACGAATTGAAGACTCAAGGCTAGCAGCCAATCATTCATGAAACATCAATATAATGAACCATTCAAAGAAGGAAACATCAACTCCATCTCAAAGATGACCAATGCATCACAAGGAAGTAGGAACTACATCTAACAACTCATTATTCATGAAAATTAAACATTTCTCATGTTGATAGGAGGAACTACTTTCTCAAACTAAAAGCATGCTCAACACAATATCATGGAGCCAATATTCAATTCCTCTCAAAAGCTTACTAAAGAATGTTCATAAATTCATCTCATGAAGTCAAATAGGCAACTCATACTCAACGCACAACAACATGAGGAAAAATAAATCATTTAAACTCATTTTCTTATCAAACATGAATTTCTCAAGAACATGCATAACATAACGAAATCATGGAACAACACATATGACTCCCAAAACACTAAAACTCATGAGAAACTACTTACCTCAAGCTTGAATAAGAGTAGAATGAAAAAGATGAGGATATCGGAACTTCATATCGGCCCCGGCCTCTCTAGTAGCACCCTCAACTAAATGATTTCTCCATAAAACCTTCACGGAAGTTATTTCCTTGTTTCTCAATCTCTTGACTTGCCGGTCTAGGATCTCTACCAGAATCTCTTCATATGAAACACTTTCGTCAACTCCCAAGCTTTCTAAGGAAATAATAGACAACGAATCTCCAATACACTACTTAAGCATTGAAACATGAAATACCAGATGAACCGGGGACAACCCACTTGGCAAATCCAATTCATAGGCAACCTTCCCAATACGTTTAATTATTTGATTCGGGCCTACATATCGGGGACTAAGTTTCCCTTTCCTACCAAATCTCATCACACCCTTCATGGGTGAGATTTTCAAATAGACCCAATCATTAACCTCAAATTCTAGATCCCTTCTTCTCACATCGGCATAAGACTTTTGTCTAGTTTGAGCCATTCTCAACCTTTCTCTAATAAGCCGAACTTTCTCAATGGCTTCATAAACTAGCTCTGGACCTATCAAAGCAATTTCACCTACCTCAAGCCAACAAAACCGGAGACCTACATCTCCTACCATACAAGGCTTCATAAGGAGCCATACTGATACTTGAATGATCGCTATTACTTTAGGCAAATTCTATTAAAGGCAAGTGGTCATCCCAATTACCCTTCAAGTCTATAACACATGCCCTTAACATATCTTCCAATGTTTGAATGGTAGGCTCCGCTTGCCCATCGGTTTGGGGATGAACAACCGTGCTAAGCTTAACCTTAGTACCAAGCCTTTTTTGGAATGACTTCCAAAAGTTTGAAGTAAATTGAGTACCCCAATCCAAAATAATAGATAAAGAAACCTCATTCAACTTCATTATCTCTCTTATATACAACTTGGCATAGTCTTCCGCCGAAAAAGAAACCTTGACAGGAATAAAGTGTGATGATTTTGTCATTCGGTTTATAATGACTCAAATAGAATCATGTTGCCTTCGGGTGCGAGGCAACCCCACAATAAAGTCCATATTTACATCTTCCAACTTCCAAGTGGAATACTTATATATTGGGACAAGCCTCCCGGCCTTTGATTCTCAACCTTAACTTGTTGCCAATTAGGTTATTTGGCTAAAAATCCCGCAATATCTTTCTTCATACCGTTCACCAATGGACTTCCCATTGATCACAGTAAAACTTGATGGCTCCCGAATGAATAGAATATCAAGTACTATAAGCTTCCTCTAGAATTTTCTCCCTCAAACAATCAACATCTGAAACAAACCACCGACCTTGGTACCTAAGCACCCCATCTCCCCCTTGGGAGAAAGCGTCAACGAACTTCTTGTCACGACTCGGGATCACCCCCTAGTCGTAACCGGCGTACTCGACCTTGACGAGGTCTAATACAAGCCTCTTAGCATTCATTCATCGCATAGACACTAAAACCATAAGGAATTAAAAACTTTCTTTACCAAGAAAACATTTCTAAAAAAACAATAGCAAGCGGAAGACTTTCTAGACTTTATACATGATGTCTCAAAACCATCTAATACTTTAGAGTACAAAATTCGGGACCAATCCCATACACAACTTAAACAATACTAAAAAGACATAAAAGAACATTATGGGGTATTGTCCTCGAATATATGAGGACTCACCAAGTCTTCATCTTCAACACTTAGAAACCTATCAAATAGTCATGACATGTCACCATCTCCAAATCCCTACACTTTAGTCCAAAAGGGAAAGAAAGGGGTTAGCACAATTAAGTACTAAGTATGGAAGCCATGCAAAAACATGCTAAAAGGGAC
>JAJOOR010039532.1:0-11673 GCA_036250505.1 Solanum acaule | reverse complement strand
CTCATCAATATATATAGAAATTGGATTCTATTGTTATGTGTAATAATTGAATATTCGTGTTTCCATGTAGTAATTCAGTTTGTACTCTGCATATATAGTAGCAGTAGTACTGAACTTTTCCTGGGACAAACTTAAATACCTTTGTCTACTTCCTCAGCTTAACCGCTAAAGACTCATCCCATCACACTACTTTGAAAACACAGAGGAACCAAATGAAATGACTCCACGATTGTCTCCGATGCTAACAAAGTCAACATAGACACCTCCTACTGCTTTTAAAGTTAGAACCACTCGATCTCTTGAAGTTTGATTGTTGGAGACACTGAAGCTGTGGTTTGTGTTTGATTGTTGAGAGGAATCCATTTGTCCCATCCTATTCAACTTTCTTCGGGTAGACAAATATTTATGCACTGTATTTGCATAAATTGAAATGGCTCTGCTCGACTCAAGGCAGAAACTCACCCTAAATATATAACTATCTAGGTGATACCACTGACCCGCAGTGATATCAAGCTTCTATCTCAGGCAAAAATTCTCCTAATCTCGATTGCTACTAAGAATATGATCACTTGCATTTGAGTTGCATATGCATCTGAATTCAAAACGATACTCCCATTGTAACTTAAAATGAAACGCCCTATTAGTTCACTGACATATTTAGTATGCATAATAGCAAACTTTTGAGATCAATAGGATTTAATAAACTGACCTACAAGAGGAAACTATAACTGCAGAGTAAAAGAAACTGTAAAACTAGATCCATATAAAAGGCGGTGCACAAAGGATGCCTGATAGTTTAGTTCATAATTCAAATTACACGTCATACCATCCATATATAGAGGCGGTGCCACTATATAAATTCGGGATTCTAGTTTTTTTAAGTTACTCATTTACTACCAGTACAACACATGTAGACAAGACAAATTTTCCTAAAATTATTCATAAACGAGACAAATCAACTGAAATCTGATTAATAATTCAGGAAACGAAGAAACTGTACCTTGATAAATACAATATTAACTGATTTTTAACTTGTGAGAAAAGTTTACATTACTTACAGGTCTGTAAAGCTTTAAAAAGGAAAATAAAAGACTAGTACTAGTTTGAAGTTGTACTCTTCTGTTGAAGTAAACTGACCACAGAATGAAGAAGATTAGCGGTTGATCTAGTAGTAGTTTTCTGTCAATAACAAGCCGAATTAGAAAGATCGCATGCTATTAATGCTTTGTTTCCAAGTTTCAACTAATTAAACGCCAAAGTGCAAACAAAACAAACTAAAGTCTCTACATTACTAGTCTTTCTACATAACTGTTAATCCTTTTTGATATTGGTCTCCTCGGGAAGCTCCTTGATTCCTAATTCTCTCTATATCTTTGTAATGACATCATAACACGAGCATAAAGCACCCAACTTTAAGTTAACGACGAACACAATCTCCCCATCACAGGACGTGAAGGATGACATAGGTCCAGGAATTATGTCGTTCCATATTGAAGGAAAACAAATGATATGTGTCTGCTTTAAAATTCACAAGTCTAACTTGGAGGGCTAGGGGTAAATAAATTTGTATTGGCATATACTTTTATTTAGATACTAATTTGACACTAATGATGCTTAATATCCAGAAGCAATAAAAATAATATATGAATTGCGAAAAATTTCTCGAACAGAAAGAGACTTAATTTCTACATAACTTGTCTTTCAACGTAACTATAAATAACTCTGATGCAGTGGTTCGTAAGAAGCCCCTTTATTTCTAATTTTTGCCAACTCTGTCTTTTGACATCATAACACGAGCATAAATTACCTGACTCTAAGTTGAGGATGAATAAAATCTGTCCATCACAAGACATGCACGATAATATGACTCTCCCATTCTTCTTCTTTCTGAATGTGTCCTACAACCCACAAATGGATTTATTCACGTGATGATTTTTTATAATTAATGATTGCTAGTTGATCCTTCACCTCTATTAACATGTAATTCCGCAAGTGAAGTGTTTGTCAATTTGATTTGTTGTAAACATTTCCAACTGTGTTTGTCAATCCTTCCTTCACACCATGGTTAGATTTCAAATTGGAAAATTGCACAGAGGATTTTAAAATATTTCAGTGGAACAGAGGATATAAAAATGAAGAGAAGTGATTTTTTCTCAAGAAACATACACACTTCAGCAACACACTTCAATGGAGACGAAGTTGAATTCTGGGGAAAGAAAACCATCAATTCCCCATGAAATAGTCATTGAAATATTCTCATGATTTCTTGCTAAGTCTTATTCTCATAGTTTCTTGCTAAGTCCCTAATGCGTTTCAAATGTGCTACCAAATTCTATTGTTTTTTAATCTGATTTTCACATATCCATACTAATTAATTTACTAGTTTTCAAACACTACATTGCACGTGTGTGCCGTGTGATTTTTTTTATTGATTTATTAAACTGATTAAAATAGCATGTAATGAGTAATAAAATACAATATTTTCAAATAAATTTTTTAAAATATGAAAAATACCAAATGAAGGGGGGCGTATTCTAATGTTTAAAATTAACTCTTTTTAAGTAGCCAACTATAAATTTTGAACTTTAGTTAGTAGATAACGAACTCTCAGCAATGTCACAAATGGCTAATTTAAGCCTAAATAAAAATGCAGACTTACAACAATCAAAATTCATAGAAAATTAAATTAAAGAAGTCTAATAGAGATAATACACACAAAAAATAAACAGAGAAGAAAAAGTACAACATACACATCTTTCTTAAGACTTTAATCATAACAATGTAGGTGAAAAAAGAAATATAAAATTAGTACATAATTTTTTGAGTTCTTGTCGACTCTCTCTCACATATCTAATAAAAGTTCAAGCGTTTTCATCATCGAGTCAAACTAAAATATAAATCAAATAGTACAATAATGATTTACGTGTTATACTACTTAAATTCGATCACTAGTACTCCAATTAATTTAAAAAAATATTTACTGAATTAAGATAAATTTAAAAATAATTAATATAAGACAATGGTAAGATGTAAAGTTAATTAATTATGTACTCTATCGGTCCTTTCCAGATTTGCATTCATTGTGTTCTTCATATTTCGGGTTCTTAACGGCATCCTTCTTCTTTATCTTTTGTAATTCAAGCATATTAGACTTTTTATTTTGTTAAATACAAAATGCAAAATCTATCAACAGATTTATTGAATTAATGCCCACAGAAGTTCATTTTTTCCTCCATGCTAATTAGTTCAAAGTTGGAAAACAAATAAAATTAATTTTGATCAATTCCAAAAATTTGGATAAAGAAAGAATATATTGTCTTTTTTTCTTTCTTATTTGGATAAAATTACAGCTAGAGAATAATAAAGGAACAAAAGAGGAATTTTATTTCAATCATCATTATGCTTTACTTTAAGAAAATTTAACTATGTTGAGATATACTCATACAAAGTTGTGGAATACACAATTCCATAAGACAAAATTAAAAAAAAAATCTAGGACTGAATATAGAAAAAATAAAATTTATCACAAATTTAAGGAAAGCCAAAAAAAAGTGAGAACAAACATTGCTAAACTAATAAGAACCACATTTCTATTAGAGATGGTTCGTAAATTCATCACCAAGAAATCATATTAAATGAGAAAATAAAATTTGATTAAAATCAAACTCATTATCACGTAATTTTAGTCATTCATAGTATAAGACTTAATGAGTAAAATTGAATTAAATATAATGAGAAAGTGGATCGGTACCCTCTTCGTCGTGTTTATATTCCTCTTGGACGCTAAGTTATTCACTTACTAATTGGATTGAGTGAAGAAGTGCAATAATGTTTTCCATACTGGTTCAAATGCCTCCTTTTAGTCACCAAGATATTCTCGTAAAAAATGAATTGAAATGATGCAGCGAATGAGGGTATCTCACATTTTATAGTCTACTCCTGGAGACTGAGTTATTCCCTTGAAAACCTCATTTGTTCAATTTTGACAATTCAAATTTGTTACTTATCAATAAACAAGAAGGACTTCTAAATTTCAACGATATGGACTATCGGAGTTTTAAATCAACTAATTTCTAGACACGTGTGTCCCTTGTTACTTTATATATAGATCCATTAGAATGATTAAAAATCTATGAAATCATGTGTGTACTAAGTAATAAAATACTATAATTATAAATTAATCTTTAAAAATACTAATTTATAACTCATTTTAATCACATATGATTAAACACAAACTAACAAACGGTATTATGATTATAAACTTTTAGCTCTCTGTTATCACCACTTCTGATAATAATTAGTTTATAAATGTCTCATCTCCACTTGTCACTTAGACAATAGTGGCGATTTTCTATGCAAATAGGCCAATCTTTTTGTTTGTTTGACATACTTTTTATCCTCAGAATTTTGTGTACACTACATAAAAAGTTATATATGTATATGAATCAATAAGAATAGAAAATTAGGCATAAATCAATATTAACTTCAATAGTGTGAATTTTAACGAACATGCTTGGGAAAACAAAATATAAATACATCAGCATATACGTAAATCCAATGACTTCACATGGCTCTCATAAGCATCACATGATATGAGTTTCGTTAAGAAATCTGCTATCATTTGATGCGTAAATATGTATTTCATGTTCACTTCCTTTTGTACTATCATGTCTTTTACAAAATTATACAGCTTTATGTCAATACGTTTCATTTTTTCATGGTACTTTGGATCCTTTATGTATGCTATTGCAGTTTGACTATCAAAATTGATTGTGATAGGTTCAACAACGTTGTTATACACACTCAAGTGAACCAGAAAATTTGTAAGCCAAACAACTTTTTGCATAGTAGATGAAAGTACTATGAATTCAACTTCCATTGTGGATACGACTACACATGACTGCTTCTTACTACTCCATGGTATGGTGCCATTATTGAGCAAAAAATGCATATATAAAGGTGTATTTTCTCTCATCTGTGTAGCCTTTGAGTTGCAGATCATTTCCTTGATAACATAAGAAATAGCCAATTCTACCTTTCAGATACCCTAATATCCTTTTAACTACTTTCCAATGTTGCGGTCCTGGGTAGGATTGATATCTGCTAACTAACCCAATGACATTACGACTGCATTGGTATAATGAACTTTTTCTCAGTTTTTTCCTTCTCATGTGAAGTATGAGGACACATCATCCTGCTCAAAGCTTCACTTTTAGAAACTAGAGTGTTTATGGATTTGCAATCTTGCATATTGAAGCATTCAAGAACTTTCTTAATGTAAGATTTTTGTGAAAGAGATAACAATCTCTTCGAATAATCTCTTGAAATCTTGACTCCAAGAATGTATGTTGCTTCACCTGTATCTTTCATCTCAAAAGCAGATGATAACCACTCTTTTATTTCTTTTAAAAAATCAATGTCACTTGCAGCTATTAGTATATCGTCTACATATAATGATAAAATCACAAACTTATCTTTGAATCTTTTGATGTACACACAATGATCTTCATGAATTATCACAAATTCATACGATATGATCGCATTGTAGAATCATAAGTATCATTGTCTAGAAGATTGGTAAGGTCATAAATTGACCTTCGAAGTCGACATACTTTATTTTTTCGCCTTTTTTCATGAAACCTACAAGTTGTTCCATATAGATTTTTTCTTCTAGTTCTCCATTGAGAAATGCAGTTTTCACGTCCATTTGATGCAATTCAAGATCCAACTTAGCTATTATAGTCAAAATTAGTCTTATTGAAGTAAAGCATACAATACATGTAAAAAGGTTTCTTCATAATCAATTTCTTCTTGTTGTGTGTACCCTTTAACTACTAAGCGAGCTTTGAATCTTTCAATACTACCATCTGTCTTACGCTTGAATTTGAGAATTCACTTATTTCCAATAGTTTTTTGACCTATAGGTATATCAACCAATTTCCACACTAGGTTATTAGATTTCATTGACTTCATCTCTCCTCTATTCCGATCCTTTTAACCGCTTTTTTTTGGTGGGGCATGTAAGAGCCTCATTTATATTTCTTGGCTTTTTATCATCCAAAGTAACTATAAATGTTTCCCCTTCGATATCAAATTGACGATGAGAAATTTATGGATGACTTGTTCATCAAGGTTGAGACTTGGACCAGCATTGTCAATATTATTTGATTCAGATGGTGATATGTGGAAATAGAAACTAATTGATTATCATTAAAATGACTCCCACTCAAATCAATTTGAATTCGATCTGGTACGTAATTTCTTAAAGAGATAAGTTCTAGCCTATCTCACCCTGTTTAGGAAAGTCATTCTCTTTAAATGCAACATCATGTGACTCAACTTCAGTTACTGTACCACCATTTTGTTCACCTATGAACACATAACCCTTAGATTGTTCAAAGTATCTTACAAAGATACATTTTCTTCCCCTTGGACCTAATTTTTCATATTGGGAAGAAGGGCTATGAATAAAATCAGCACAACTTTAAGGCTTCAAAATGCTCAAATCATACTTTCGTTTAGTCCATAACTCATGTGGCGTAGTTGTAAGTGATTTTGAAGGGATACAATTAAGTTCAAATGCAGCAGTGAGCAAAGCATCACCCTAATATTGACAATTTTGCTTGTGTTATCATCGACCTAACCATTTCTAACAAGGTTCTATTTTGTTGTTCCACAACACCATTTTGTTATGGAGTATAAGGAGTAGTTAATTGTCTTTGACTTCCATTTTATTCACATAATTATTTGAACTCATCAAATAAATACTCTCTTCCTCAATCAGTTTTTAGAGATTTTATTTTTCTATCCAATTGATTCTCAACTAAGTTCATAAATTTAATAAAGCAACTTGAAGTTTCAGATTTGTGAGAAATCAAATACACATAAGAGAATCGAATAAAATCATTAATAAAGTGATGAAGTAAATAGTACTGCGTCTTGACCTTACATTCATTGGACCACATATATCAGAATGAATTAATTGCAATTGAGTATCAACTCTTATGCCTTTTCCAAATGGTTATTTTGTAGTTTTTCCGTCTAGGCAAGTTTCACAAGTAGACAATTCTACTTTTATCTATTGTGTCAAGCATACCTCATTGGCTAAGCGACTCATTATTTGCTGACCAATATGGCCAAGCCTAGCATGTCATATATTTACATCATTCTCACAATTAGATAACGTAAATAAGAAAATAACTAATATCATTATTGTTGGAACTTTAAACAACATCCAATATAAAAATTGATCATAAAAATAACTAGTTCCATATTTTGTCTTGCCAAAGGCATATTCACACCATGTTTATGAAAGGAAAAATTAAATCATAACTTAATCAACATTCGAATAGAGACTAGATTACGATGAATTGATAGGGCAAATAGTACATCATGTAGAAATAAAGTTTGGCCACCACACATTTCTAGTTTGAAGGTACCAATCCCTTTAACCTCCTCTTTGGAGTTATTTTCTATATACACCCATTTGGATCCTTGTGGGATTCATCGGTAATCATCTCTTTCCATTGCTATATGTTTGGTGGCTCCCGAATCTATAATTCACATAGGAAGTGATTCAGTTAAAAAAGAAGAACAAGAAATATTTACAAACTATGCAAATTGTTCCTAATGTCATGTACCTTTTTAGGGTCAGGACAATCACGAGCAAAGTTCCCTTGTTCTTACAATTATAACAGTGAAGCTTAGCCATATTCCTACTTTTCTTTGGAACAGAAACATTTTTCTCTCCTTGTTGATTAAACTTGGGCTTCTTTGAGATTTTCACATGTTGGAGTGTATTACCATTTTCGGGAAGCGTCATAGACACATTTAGAGCTTCAAGCGTTTCTTGCTCTTTCAGGACACACTTGATTTTTATGTTCCATATTTTATAGTTATCATCGATAAGCTTATCACCTTTATTAAGCTTGGTAACAATATTTTTTGTAGCAGTTGACATACTAATTTAGACAAGTATAAAGTAAAATGAGACAAGTATATACATAATTGTGGCCTAAATCCATATACATAATAATTCTTAAAATAATCAACTATGTCAATATTCATTTCACATCTGATTCAAATTCGAAAAGTCACTAGACTCCCAATCATCATCCAAATTTTAATATCTCATAAATTTAACACAATCAATCATATAAGAACAACTTATCTTAAATCACATAAATTCAAGAACTGACTCACCAACAAAGTTTGAAGATTACTTCCACAAACTATCCCCAGCATGACGGTATGGTTACCAAATCATATGATCACAGTGAGACTTCATTTTCATCATATATATGTTTCTTAGGCTGTTGAAAATGTGTAAGTTTATCATGTTAGTCCATAAATTATTGGATTATGTTTTTATTCAAAAGGCAAGGACAAAAACTTTCGTTCAAGAAAACATATATACCTATGAATGATGGAAAATTGGAAATAAATTTGAAAAGGAAAATGTATTTCTAAAAAATGAATTAGAAGATTAATCTGAAGGTTTTATTTTATCTGTATGGAGAAGAAAATTTGATTGTTTATTTATCTTGTTTGTAGAATGAGAAAAAAAAATGAAGAAATTATCCACAATTTTGCAGAGTCATTAATTAATGAAAAGATTTTTAAAAAAATGTAACGATCACGGTGGGACTCGAACCCACAATCTCCCGCTCCGGAGGCGAGCGCCTTATCCATTAGGCCACGCGACCCCTTCTTGACCATTTTTAAGATATATGTAACTTATACCATCAAGAGAAATAAGAAGTCTCTCCCTTCTCCTACTTTCTCCTTCTTTTTTACTTTATAGTTCCATAACACTTTCCTCTTCTTCTTACTTTATAGTTTCATAACACATTGTTAGCAAGAGACTAACCAATTAAGTTAGACAGACAGGTAATTGTTTATCATGCTACGTAAATAGACTATTACATGCTTTAAATAAATAAATCTATTGGAAACAACGAAGACATACCAGAATCACACTGCTTACATGAATAATAGACAATATATATATATATATATATATATATATATATATATGCTAAAATACATACAATTTTGCTAGAACATATAAATTTAGTGAAATTTAATTCGATAAATACTTTTTGAAGTGTGAGCAGATAGACTGCATCTGAACTCTCTCAATACTTAGATGGACAAATATTGAATAGAAAACTTATTCTATTTCTTGGTTAGAAGAACCCCTACTTATAGAGATTTCTTCCAGTTCAAAAGGGAGAAGAAAACTCACGTGTATCTCCCCTTTCCTATTAGAAATAAGATTCTACGTTCTAGTTAAATATGAGTATTGTAGGAACCACAAAATTAATTACTGATGCTTTCTATTATGAAAATAATTTTAAAAATTAATTTAAATTACTTTTACCATAATAAATTACAAATCATTCCACTAGAAATTCATAATTGCACTCCTCCATTTATATTTTGAAATTTCATTCTAAACAATTATGTAATTTTCCATATTAAGATTACATATACTAATCAATTAATTAAATTACTGACGAATTTAATTCAAAGATTAATTTTCTTTAGAGCATTGTTTAACTTATTTTATGTGTCGGATTCATAAATCCACTTGCAAGGTTTGGCACGATGAAAACTTATAAGCTTCTCAAAAAGGCATATCATTTATCTCTATATCGAGACATGGATTCCATCAACTAACTTATTATTTCACCAATATATATTGTTATAATCTAATATGTCAGGTGTACTGAACCATCTCAGAATTTCACCTTTGAATAAATTAGAATGATAATTAATGTATACATATCATAATAGTTATATCAGGACTGAAAATAAAAGTACATTTAACAGTTTAGAGAATATGTTTCTGTCAATCAATCTAAAACAACTATTTTTACTTTGTCTCATTCAAAATACATACAAAATGCACCAGCACAACAAGTTATAACTATACTCTTTTCATAATCAAGATAAATTATATATAATATTGGGCTATAATCATACCGATGACATGTCCATAATTTTCTCTTAATGACAATATTGGGCTACAATCATACCCTTTCATGGTTGAATCCTGGTTCGAAAGTTGGGGTCGAAATTTTGATTTGAAAGTCAAATTTTGGGTCTTGCATCAATTGTTGATTGTGGGGGTCGGATCCTAATTTGAAAGTCGGGTCTCGTTCGAGTGTCGAAGTCGAAATCTGAATTGATGGATCATGTTCAAGTTTGGATATTGGGGTCAGGTCTTGGATCGGATATCTAGTTCCAATTCCAATGTCGGGTCTCAGATCGAAAGTCAGGGTCAAGTCCTGGGTCAGATCTCAGGTTGGAATTCATTAGGGTTGTGTCCTAGTTCTGTGTCAGGGTCATGTCCTAGATCAATTATGGAGGTTGATTTTCGGGTCAAAAATTATTTTCTACTCTCTAGTAAAAAATAAAAGA
Source organism: Solanum acaule (assembly GCA_036250505.1). NCBI lineage: Eukaryota > Viridiplantae > Streptophyta > Magnoliopsida > Solanales > Solanaceae > Solanum > Solanum acaule. The sequence continues at coordinate 1,248 of JAJOOR010039532.1, read as the reverse complement.
TATTTTCTTTAAAATGTTTTTCATTCACAAACCAAACACTAAAAATTATTTTCTACTCACCAACCAAACATGAGAAAATAATTCAGAATTCCACTTATTTTCTAGGAAAACATTTTTCAGGGAATCGTTTTCTATGGAAAGCATTTTTCTTCAAACCAAACACACCCTAATTAAGGCTTCATACCTTTTCTATTAGTTGGTTGGTTCACCGATTTTTTAAAAAGCATTTATTATTGAGAAAATTTTAGGAATAACAAGTATAATAATCATATTAGCTCTATAACTACAATTTCGCTATTTGCGCTCCATAGTTATATTATGTTTGTCATGGAGCATCTGATTTGTATAAATCGAGAAATACGTTCCATTCATATACAATTTTATTTTTAAAACAAATTAACTAAAAAGGAAAAGAATCGCATAACTCACGCAGATTACATTTTAATAGAATTCCTTTTCTTCAATGAGTTCTTCAGCAAGATAAACTCCATTGTTAGTGGGTTCTTCGAAACGACTAATCTAGAGCAATACAAATAGTAGAGACTAGAAATCAACATTAGGTAAAGGTATTTAATGCTTGAAATCGTTTTGATTTTCCCTTTGTGTGAACGAAATTGATGTATATCGAGATTTTTGAAACTCAGATTTGATTTTCAACATTCGAGAAAATTTATTTTGATTGTATATTGCGATAGTTCCTTCTTTAATAGTTTGAATTATATAGTTTTACGTAATAGATTAAAAAACATATGATTGAAAAACTCATACTGTATTCAATTCAGTTCGTCATTTTGAATTCTGCAAAATATATATGATTATATTTTTTCAGGCGGAAATTGTTGTTCATCATTTGATTACAGATTTGGATTTTTGACATTCATTATGAGTTTGTACGATATATTATCAGTATAATCTATAATTTCGTTTTGATTTGTATACTTTTTCTTCTCAATTTGTATATATGATCGAACATACATATATACAATGTTTGATAGTTTATACATTTAAGATGACATGAATTAATATGGTCTGTATAATTGAATTGAACAATTAAGATATATAATGTAATTCATATATAGATTACACTATTATATATGTATACATATTCAATTAACACAAATAACATATACATATACAATTTACAGCTATAAAAGTTCTCCATATATATATATATATATATATATATATATATATAGAATCCACAGTTATATAAATTTATACATATGCAATTGACAATTTTATTTTTTA
>JAJOOR010039531.1:0-15804 GCA_036250505.1 Solanum acaule | reverse complement strand
AGAGATGAAACACTAATCAATGAGACCTGTATTGCGTTTGCTGCTAGGCAGACCTGTGCTTTCTCTGTTTTGAGAAAACACAGATTTTTAGTTGAGAGCTACGTACACTAAGATCGCTGTAAGGGAAGCTGATTGTTAGCTAGGGAAGATCGCTGCTAGGGTTCTTTTTTATTTCATTGAGAAACAAACTGAAGCGTCTTTTCTTTTCCTTTTAGAATTTTAGTGAATTGATGAATTTTTAGGCGGCTAATTTTTTGGTGAAAATATGTTCCCGCCTTCCAATATATTTCTCAAGACCCAAGTTTTAATTTGGGACGAGTTACTACTTTTTCTAGAGACCAGATTTAGAACCTTCACAATAACATATGAAATTAAAGACCGAAATAAAATATCGTCCCAACATATGTACTTTCAGAGACGGGATTATTAACTCGTCCATAAATATTGGTCTTAAATAAAGCTGTTTCTTGTAGTGTTTCTTCCCTAGTCACTACCCTTCCCCCTCCCCTCTTCTCACCGACGGACCTGGTCCCTTGATTGGTTTAGACTTTGAAGCAGCCTTTGGTTTTGAAGGAACCCCATTTCCTGGTGATTTCTTGTTGACTTTCTTAACTTTTAGGGCTTTTACTATATGTTCCTTTTCTTGCCTTCCCCTTTTTGAAATAACCCTCACAATATCGTCAGACTCAGCTTCGCGTGACCCGACTTCTTTGGATAGAACTATAGGATCCACAACTGGTACTTCTTCAGACACACCCGCTTTTCTCTTGTTTCTATTATGAACAGTTTGAACATTGTTTGCTGCCATTGCGTACCCCATTAAATTTTGATGTGACCCTCTTGTGACGTATATAGTGTCGAGGAACATTGTTAGTTGGAGATTCTACCAATCTCTCTTATCCTTTACTTTCCCTTTTATGTGTAGATTAACTGGGCACCTCTGAGATTTGTGTTTCTTTGTGAGCACCCAAAAGTTCGTTATCAGCAGTGACATCCTCAGGTGCATTTGCTCCCCTTATTTCTTTCCTCTTCCAAGAAAGATGAATTTCCTCATCATCTTCCACCATATCTTTTTGACCAAATCAAATTGTTCCGCAGTTTCAGGGGTTTGATCAAATACTGGCTTAGATCTTTTGAGGATCGAATCTAGTGACTTGCATTCATCCTTGGAGAAGGAATGTTGTATGTCTCCCTTTAAAGTGGCCAAACTCTTCACCACCCAACCACTCCTCTCCTGCTGCCAATATATTGGACTCAGTCCCATTTCTTTCAGTCAAATCCCCATCAAACAGTCTTTCAGAAATCATTGAAGACACATTGCCCGGTTGAGAAGTAACATCAAGTTCTTCAGTAGGCATACAACAATTGGCTTTACCACAGATTGTGCTTTAGAGTTTGAGGCCATTGGAGAGGATAGGACAAGAGTAGGTGAACATGGAAGGACTTCAATAGGGCCGACTAAGGAAAGAGCCAATATCTTAGTACGAGGAGTTTCAGATTCACCTGTTTCTCCTAGCCCACACACCGGAGTGGAAGGAGAAGGTTCCTCAAGAGGAGTTGAAAACTAGAATAAACTAGGGTTTTCAACTTCTAGGGAAGGAAGTTTTCTTGAGGGGATGAAGGATTAGACATGTTGAGAGTGAAAAGAAAGGCTAATCAACATAGAAGAGAAGGCGAAAAGAAGAAAAAAGTTTTGTTTTTCTTTGAGAAGAACACTCTAAAAATTTTAAGAGAAAAATATAGATAGATAGGCCTATTTATCATTTAAATCAGGCCCCTTAACAGGAGCAACTCTTGGTTTTAACGAAAAGACATATGTAACTGACATAAGAAATAAGGAGATGATGTGTGGCAGGTGACTGATAAACGCTGAACTACACCTCATCCAATACTAGGCATAGGCGATCGTAATCTAGTATAAAACCCAGCAAATGAGTTGGGGTGGAACTCTCAGGGAGCAATACAAGTTCGAATTCAATTATGAATTTATAAACACGATATAGTCGGTTGCAGGAATTAAAATTATCGAAAACACTTAGATAAATCGAAAGGGTGACACAAATGTCAGATGGGAGTTTTGTTTGTCAATTAGCAACTAAAATAATTTCGAAAACAGGGAAAACAATAAGTAGAGAGGAATTCTCGAGGATGTGATTGATTATAGGCTAATTTTGCTATATATGTAATTGGAATTCACTAACAATTGCTAAATATTAGTAGGTAGGCTACACTATAGATGCAATAGCTTTCTCTGTAACAACTATTACGATTCAACCGAGTTCTCTCAAACTTCGACAAGATTAACAATATAAACAGCCAAAAACCTTAATTTATCTACTCTCTCGAGCTATATAGGTAGAATCGAGTTGGAGATTCACTCTCTCGAGCTGAACCCATATCAATCAAATAGCTACAATCATCAATCGATAACCTTAGTTCTAAAACCTCTTTCTCAAGCAAGCCCAGAACACTAAGTTAGAATTGCATTTGCAACTACAATTCATAGATTAATACATAACTATCCATTAAACCCACTTCAATTAAGGATTTAAATAACTAAATAACAATACCATAAGCTAATTAAGCTAATAATCACATAATCATACCCCAACAATTTGGGATTTTAGCCACACATCATAAAAGGGCAGAAACGATTATCAATTATGTTAGCCATGAACTGGGTAATGGTTCCCAAACCTCAACAATGCTTCAAATCAACTTAATTAAAAAACCCCAATGAAAATTCTTCAAAACCAAGTCTCTAAAGCTCTAAGTTCTATAATGGAAAACTCAGGAAAACTTCACAAACTCAGAGAAAAACTCCCCACTCCCAGAACTCTTCTTTTAAATTTCAATTTATAATTTACCAAATTTTGGCCTTCAGGACCAGTTGGCGAAGTAAGTCGAGAATCACCAACGTGCCTTTTGCTCCATTCCATTGCCGATTTGCCTTGACCCTTTGTCCTCAGGGTTCTGTGACTTTAGGCGTTTAGGATCGAGATCGCCGATTCGTTCAGCGGTCCACCGACTGTCCATTTCCATCGCCAAGTAGGTTCTTCCCCAGGGATGGCTTGCTGGAACTTTAGGTGAGCTAAAGAGCCACTTGGCGGCTCGCCGAGTGGTCTTGGCGATTACTAGGATGGCCTTCTTTCAACTTCTTCAACTTTTTCGCTCCTTTTTGCTCGGTAATGTCCTTGCCTTGCTCCTTACCCTTCATTGCTGCAAATCAACATTTTAACACCAGTTTAGAGCATAATTTAGGCATTAAGAACACTTAAACTATGAAACAAAGCTTTAAAAGAGTCAAAATCTCAGACTCATCAACACCCCCAACTTAAACTTTTACTTGTCCTCAAGTAAAACTCAAGATCGTTCAACAAGGATGTCTACAAAAGTACTAGTCAAGACTTAACACAAATGCACACAAGAGGTTCAAACTACACATACAATGTTCAACTGTGCACTCTAAGTTTCAAGTTGCGACTCACCATTATTAAATAGATTCAAGCTCTCAATGCTTGCTTCAAATGCAAGTTCAAGCTCAACAAAAGCATTCAAATGCCCTCACACCGAGAATGATTCCATGCTCACACAAGATTCATCAACAATTTATAATCTCGGAATCAAATACAACTCTCAAACTCACTAAGATGAACACATGCATGATTCTACCCATATGCTTGCCCTTATTTTCCAATCAACATTATTTTCAGCTCACTCAAAATCACAAAGGTCTTTTCAAGGCTTGTAACGGGGTTGAGTGTAAAGATATGATCATTTTGGCTTAGTGGCTTCTACCTTACTGAAAATCACTTTTTCTCCTTATCTTTCACATTCAAACATGTTCACAATCCACCCTATTATTCAGCTAATCATTACTCATTGGATACCCTATTTCTTTTATTCCTTTCGCACACTTTATTTCACAACTTTTTCTCTTTTTCAGTCTTTTTCTATTTTCACCTCTTTCTTTTTCTTTCTTTTTTTTACATAGTGGGATTCCATATTTTTCAAAACAATCCATCATCAAGGGGGATTTTTCACACTTCTTAACCTTCCTCCTTTTTCACCATACCCCCAACTTAGGCTTTTGGCCTAAGTTGGCTATTCAAACGAACCAAAACTTCATGAAGGTTATAGGTGATAGGGCAAAATGGGTCAAAGTTGTTCAAGTTTCTTCCAAGGAAAATGATAGGCTCAAAAGGTGCCAAGTAAGGTTCACACTTCTCACAAGGTGGACATAAAGAGGTATAATATCAATTTTTTTGGTTCACTCTTCACAAATTGCCTAAGATCATTTCAATCGCTCGCTTCAATCAATTAATTGGACTAACGGGGCAAGTTCTAGATATCATCAAGCACATAGTTCAAGGCAACCTCACCAGACATGGCATTCAACACAATCATCAAACAAGATTCTATAATTTTTAGCTAGCGTGCAACGATCATCACAAGAGATCAATTCAACAACCAGCTAGTCACAACGAGATGCTAGGAGTTCACATATGACTTATGTAACTCAATTTGCCTCATCGTAGCCGCACACTCATATAGTTCAATTGAGAGAACTATTCAAGTCATCAGTATTGAACATACCCGATACTTAAATTTGCAAGAGAACAACCACATTCACACACAATGAGAGGTGACAAAATTTTTAAAATCGATTCAAAACCATTTGCATATTAAAAACAATGGACCAAAGTGGATTAAAAACCAAGATATATATATATATATATATATATATATAAACACAAAATAATATCAAACATTCACAAAGCGGAAACCATCAACATAACAATATCCACAAAAATAACCCAATAGATGTAGGTATGGAAATACCTCACCCCGCCAAACAAAAATAGCAGTTGTCCTCAAATGTAAAGAAATAATAATAAAGTCTAAAAAGTGGCAGAAATGGAGGCAAAAGAGTCATCCTGCTAGGCTAGGCCTGGGGTGAAGTCTGCATATCGGTCACTCCCTCTGTCGGGGAATCAGTGCCCGACTCATCAGCATCCTTTGCTCCACTGGAGCCCAGCATAGAAGTGTCTCTAAGCGATGCCTGCGTAGCCGTTTCAACCATGGCATCCTCCAAATTTACCAAATAATCATATACAACATCGTCACGGACACCGAGCTGCTCCTCATCTGTCTCTGCCTCGGACTCAACATCTGTCTCATCATCCCTAGCCACATGTCCGATCGTAGTAGCTGGAGGAACCTCAGAACTAGATGGAATATCAGTGCTCGGGACCTTAGAAATCTCAATCGTACCAAAGAACACTGATAAGCCAGTGGACTTCAGCTCGTCCACATCTTTATGCAGCCCAACAACCTCGGCCTTCAAGGCCGTCACAACATCAGTAGCACCTTTGACGAGCCAAGATGCGTTCGCCAAAAGTTCCAGAACAAAAATATTCCAAAATAAGCACAAGTCGGTGATGTCCAGGGCTAATCAGCAGATCGCCAACACCTTTTGGTAAATTAGAAGTACCTCGCTGAAAGTTACAAAACAATTTTAAGGATTTAGAGAGCAGAAGGGCGATTAGGAAGTACTTTTGACGAGTCACCGAGTGAACTCGGCAAGAACAAACATATCGCCGAAAGTTACAGAAATCAAAACACTAAAAGAGAGAAATAAAAGGCGATCTAAGGGACTGTAGGTGAACCACCGAACCACTCAGCGAGCTCCACCCAGCTCGCCAAACAGTCCAACCTGCCTATTTTGCACCCCGACCATCAAAATGTATCCCGCAGCCCACGAAATCAAAATTAAACTATTGTTCTACCCAATTCAACTAAGACCCATAAGACCCAAGCCCACGGGGTACTCAGACTTTCCCCAATTTGGCCAAGATTGGCCAATCGACGTCTTTTGCCCTTAAGAATGATGTCAACCGCTCTATCATGGGTAAAATTCAACAATTAGCACAATTCAGGGTTACTCAGACTTCACCTAACTAGACCCACAGCAATTTCAATGCAACCCAATAATTTTAACATGCTAATACTTGAGAATTCATTATCTAAGGCCAATAAACAAAATTTAAAACTAACTACGGAAAATTATAACACCGCACACATAATAAATCAACAATTATGCACAGAGATCAACCGCATAATGATTATGCATTCTATCATAACTAATTTTTCTAGTGGAGTTCGGAAAACCAACCTTAGATGCCGAATAGTTGTAAAGCTAGGATAGAAAAGAAATCCAAAAGTCCACCTTGAACCAAAGATCCCAAGTAAAAGTAAGAACAAAAGTATGAGAACAAAAAATATATAAGCGGTTGTGAGAGATTGGAAGTTGAAAAGTATGAAAATGAAGAGATTTTGAATTTAAAATGGTTTGGCCTTCAAAACTCTTCCGTTCGCGTGCCAGTCTGCGACCACGCTTTACGTCGCCGACCCATTCGGCGATGCGCTGAGTTGTACTTTAACCCGCCGAGTTTTACAGAACCTCTAGAAAGCTAGGTGGTACCAACAATGATCCAAGTTGGGCTCACCGACCTATTTGGCGAGTCACCGACTGGATCTTTGGCTCTCCTGCCATTTTCCCAAAATTTCAATTTTTCAACCTGCACATTCAATGCCCGTTATTCAAACAACAGTAATAAAAGCATTAAATCTTGGGTAGCCTCCCAAGAAGCACCTTATTTAACATCATGGAACAACGTGGATATGATTTTCAAGGTTCATTTTTTCGGTTGACCAAGGTATCACTTGGTAGACCCCCTTTTTGCGTTGGGTTCAAATGAGATAAGATTTGACCCATTTGGGTTTCCAATTGCTTAATGGACAGTGAGTAAGAGGTGACTGTTTGATTGAGTGTGGAGACATCCTCTTTCATTTCTTTCAAAACCTTGTCCGACCCTTCCACTCTATTGAGAATGTGTGCAAGCATGTATTTCGTGCGAAAGTTCTCCGGGTCATCCCTTTGCTCCTTTGACTTTTGACGTTTATGGGGTGGAACATATCTTTCCTTATAACCATCCGTTCTTTCCAATTAGCACCACGGTCACGTCATTCTCTGTCACGGTCTCTCCATCCATCATCCCTTTTTTCTATTCCAACCTGGATTCCCACTCGACCTTGGATAGCTCAGAGGAAACCACCTCCTTGATTGGCAAGAAAATTCACTCCCTTATTATAGAAAGCATTAAAGTGTGCCTCCTAGGGGTTTGCTCCACTAACACCAACAACATTTACACTTTTCAACCCACTCCTCATTACGTTTCTCGCTAAAATATCCAACTGGGTCATTATTTTTGCCAAATTTGGGTCTCGCTCTTGGTCATTATCGATCTGTTCCTTTGTCATCCTAAGGTTAGAGGAGATACCTGGTCCTCCCGAGTGTACCATTCTCTATTAATCTTGGTCATGTCATCGATAAGATTAGATTCTACTTCGAATAGCTATTACATTATACCTCCTCGGATCAGCCACACCTTTGTTCACCGAGTCTAGACTCCAGTAGAAGTGTTGTAACAACACGTTGTTTGGCATCCCATGAGTCGGGCATTGAAGTAGTAACGTCTGGAATCTCAGCCACGTCTCATGGATTGGCTCACCATCCAAACGTTTGAACCCTTGGATATTATCTCTCAATCACATCATCCTCAAATGAGGAAATAACCTTATGTAGAACGCCTCAGTAAGTTCATCCCAAGTGGTAATGGAATCCCTCGGTAAATCAGCTAACCATTTGGTGGCTTCCCCCATTAAAGAAAAAGGGAATAACTGGAGACAAACTGATTCTTTTGAGATGTTCTTGAACAAGAATCGACCACTTACGTCCACAAAATTTTGAATATGATCATGGGGATCCTCATGAGCTAGCCCTCCATATAATCCTTTCATTTGCAAGAGTTGCAACATAATGCTAGTCACGTGGAAGACAACACTCCAATTAACAGGAGGTCAACGTATAGCACCAACACCACCCAATTGAATCAGTCATTAACATCATTTAGATTTCCAACATCATCTTGGTGGCCAAGTTGGCTACCGTTACTTCCGTTCACACTCATTTCTTCCTCAGTTCAAATGCAGCCAATACAAACACAAAACAAAGTAAGTCGATTCAACTACAACACAAAAAGATCACAATTCAAACTTCAATAAGAGAATTTTAGACACCACACCCCGGCAGCGACGCCATTTTTGATAAACACTCAACTACACCTTATCCAATACTAGATGTAGGCGATCGTAATCTTAGATAAAATCCAATAAATGAGTTAGAGTCGAACCCACATGGAGCGGTACAAGTTCGAATTGTGTTATGAAGTTATAAACACAATCTAATAGGTTGTAGGAATAAAAGTTATCGAAAACACTTAGATAAATCAAAAGGGTGCCACAAATGTCAGATGGGGGGATTGGTTTGTCAATTAGCAACTAAAACAATTTTGAAAACAAGGGAAACAATAAGTACAGAGGAATTCTCAGGGATGTGATTGATTATAGGCTAATTTCGCTATATGGGTAATTGGAATTTACTAACAATTGATAAATATCAGTATGTAGGCTAGACTATAGATGCAATAGCTTTCTGTCGAACAACTATTACGATTCAAGCGAGTTCTCTTGAACCTCGATAAGCATAACAATATAAACAACCCAACACCTTAATTTATCTACTCTCTTGAGCTAGATAGGTAGAATCGAGTTTGAGATTCACTCTCTCAAACTGAACCCATATCAACCCAATAGCTACAATCATCAATAGATAACCTTAGTTCTAAAACCTCTTTCTCAAGCAAACCAGAACACTAAGTTAGAATTGCATTCGCAACTACAATTCATAGAATAATACAGAACTATCCATTAAACCACTTCAACTAAGCATTTAAATCAGTAAATAACAATACCCATAATCTAATTAAGCCAATAATCACATGTTCACACCCCAAGAATTTGGGGTTTAGCCACACATTATAAAAAGGGAAGAAACGATTACCAATTATGTTAGCCATGAACTGGGAAATGGTTCCCAAACCTCTATGATGCTTTAAATCAACTTAATTCAAAAACATCAATGAAAATTCTTCAAAACCAAGTCTCAAAAGCTCTAAGTTCTACAATGGAAAACTCAGGAAAACTTCACAAACTCTGAGAAAAACTCCCTACTCCCAAAACTCTTCTTTTAATTTTCAATTTATAGTTTCCCAAATTTTGGCCTTCAGGATCAGTGGGCAAAGTAAGTCAAGCATCACCGACCAAGTCGGCGATGCGCCTTTTCCTCCATTCCATCACCAGTTTGCCTTGAACTTTTGTCCTCAGGGTTTTGTGACTTTAGGCGATTAGGATCGAGATCGTCGATCCGTTCGGCGGTCCCCCGACTGTCCATTTCCGTTGCCAAGTAGGTTCTTCCCCAGGGCTGGCTTGCTGGAACTTTAGGCGAGCTAAAGAGCCACTCGGCAGTTTACCGAGTGGTCTTGGCAATCACTAGGATGACGTTCCTTCAACTTCTTCAACTTTTTCACTTCGTTTTATTCGGTAATTTCCTTGCCTTGTTCCTTAGCCTTTATTGCTGCAATCAACATTTTAACATCAGTTTAGAGCATAATTTAGGCATTGAGGACACCTAAAATATGATAATAAAAACTTAAATGAGTCGAAATCTCAGACTAATAAATGACCGTTACGTAATGACTCAATATAGTAGAGTTATACTGACCTTGTGAAATGATTTGGTCCCTTGCGATAAGAAAGCCCTGAGAAATATGACTGAATATTCCCTTGATACAGAGTGCCATGCATGTATATACCTATAGTAAGGTACAAATTTTTAATTCACATACAGTAACCAGAAAAAAACAAGCATAGGGAACTTCGGTGAACCGTCGAGTGGTTCGGTAAGCTTGACCCAGCTCGCCAAATGAACCAACGTGCCTACTTTCAACCCAACTTCTCAAATTCAACCCCGCAACCTCCGAAAACAAAATCAAAACATGCACCTATCAAATTAAACTAAGACCCATTACACCCATGCCCCCGGGATACAAGAACTTTTCCTGGTTTGGCCAAATTTGGCCATTTGACGACTTTTCCCCTTAAGAATGACGTCAACCGCTCCATCATTGAGCAAAATACGTCATTTGGCACAAATACGGGCTACTTAGACATCACCCAACTAAACCCAACAACATGCAAGCACAACCCCACATTTTAAACCAATTTTAAGGCACCAAATATCGAGAATCCAACAATAAAGGCATTACGGGGAAAATTATCAAATTAAACTAGGTACACGAGTATGCAAGCACAAAATAAAACATTAGAGAGCCCTAACACACATCACTAAGATAAAATTCAATTGCATAGTAGTACAAATTGTTAAAAATGAATTCGGGGTTCAGAATTCAACCTCAGATGCCGAATAAATAAGTTGAAATTCTAGGCGGCAAAGAAATCAACTCCGAACACAAATCCGACGACTAAAATGCGATAAAAATGCAAAAATATTGAATACTAAAGTGCGGGTGTGAGTTTGGGAAGTTCAAAAGTGAGGGTAAATGAAAGAGTTTGGAAGTTTAAACCTTTGGCCTTTAAAAACCGTCCATTTCTTGCCCATTGGGTGAAATTAGTTTTGCTCGCCGACCCACTCGATGACACGCCGAGTGTGCACTTACCTCGCCGAGTTTTATAGGACCTCTAGTTAATGTGGGGGTCCAAACGGCGGACTAAGTCGTGATCGCCGACCTAGTCGGTGATTTGCCAATCAGCTCCTGGGCTCACAGAGTTTTACAGAATCCAGTTTAAAAGTGTCTTAAGTCCAACGGCGGTCTAAGTCGGGCTCGCCGACCTCTTTGGCGAGTGGCCGACCGGACTTTTAGCTCGCCAACCTGTACTTTTCAAACACCTTCCACACTTTGACTTGCAAAATCAATACACCATTATTTCAAACTTAGAAAGAAAGAAAATAAAACTTGGGTTGCCTCCTAAGCAGGCAACACTTGGTCCTCTTCTGGAATGAGAGGTTTTCATTTGGTTCAGCATTAAGACATTCTCTCTTAACTCCTCTAACATTCTGTCGTTCTTTTGGACTTTGTATAAAATAAGTAAGAGGACCTTTTCAATTTGCCCAACCTCTTGTTTCTTCATCTTTCGACGCTCGTGAGGAGAGATGTACCTGTCCTTCCTCTTTGACACTACCTATAATTCCATGACTTTCCTGGCCAAGTCATCGAGCTGGGTTAACAATGTGGCCAATTCTTGGTCTTTTTCTTTCTCCTTGTTGGTCTTGGCCATGTTATCAAGGATTTGGGATGCTTTAGCATAAGGTAGCTGGATGAGACCACCTGGAGAGATTTGGTCAGCCACTATTCTATTTTCGGGGCCAAGACCCCGGTAGAAGCATTCCAGAAGCATCTTATCCGGAATTCCATGAGTGAGGCACTGATGCAATAGGGTCTTAAACCTTTGTTACAACTCATAAATGGACTCACCCTCCAATTGCTTGAAATTTTGGATGTTATCCCTAAAAATCATCAATCTCAATGGAGGGTGGTCCATTGAGTCACTGCTGTCAATACATATGCTCTAATTCTCTGCTCAAAACAGCAACACACAAACCAAAACTAAAAATAAGTAACTTCAATTATGACTAACAAGAACAAAATTCAACTTAACTAAAGAATCTTAAACAACACCACTCTCTAGCAGCGGCACCATTTTGATTTCACATATGAGGACACTTCTTCCAATACTATGTGCCAACGATCATTAGTCAGTAATATAACCTAATTAAGTGAGTTGGGGTCGAATCCCACAGGGAGTGGTACGTAATTAAGATTCAAGGGCCAAGTATAAATATGTTCAAGTCAATCATAGGTAAAAACATTTACGATAAAATCATGGATTCAAATTAAGGGTGACACAAGTGTCAAATATGGGGTTTTTGATTGTTAATATCAACTACAACAACAACAATTATCACTAAGGAACAAGTAAAGAGACGGGTTCTTGGGATGTGATTGGATTATAGGCTAAGGTAGACAAATGGGTAATTGCAATTGACAGTAAATAGTTGTAAATTAGTGAATAAGCTAGACTTTAGTGGGGATAAACTTTCTCTCGAACAATTTACCCCGAATCAAATTGGTTTCTCTCTAACACTAATAAGCAGTAATTAAGAACAGCCTTCGCTTTAGTCCATTCACTCTCTCGAGCTGAATATGTGGAAAAGGGTTTAGGATTCACTCTCTCAAGCTAAACCCATGACAATCCAATACCCACAGACCATCAAATCAGTAATCTTGGTTTAAAAACTTCTCTCTCGAGCAAGCCAAAAACACGAAGTTAGAGTTGCATTTGCAACTACAACGCTTTAAATTAAACCATAATTACTGATAGAAATCACTTCTAAACAACATTTAAACTATCAATTAGCAATACCCAGCAGCTAAATCAACCCATAATCACATAATCACACACCAAGAATTGGAGTTTTAGCTAAACATCATAAAAAGATAGAAAGCCTTATCAAATTGTGTTTCCATCAACTAGGTACGATTAATTTCGTCTTTACACAGGTCAAGGTTGAAGAATCTCAAAGACCCACTTCCAATTTCTCAGAAATGGAAATCTTCAAAGCAAAGGAAAATATTGTCTCCAAACTCAGAGTTCTAAAACTAATTCATAAAATTAGATACTATGAAAACTCATACTAAACTAAGAATTTAAAAATGTATTTATAGTCACCAAAAATATGTTGTTAAGGACCATTCGGTGCAATAAGTCGGATCGCCGATCCACTCGGCGATCCGCCCTTTGGTCCACTCCATCGCCTTTTTTCTTTGGCCCTCAGCATCTTCAACTTTTGTAACTTTGGGTGATCTAGCACTGCATCGTGGAACCGTTCGGTGACTCGCCAACTGCTCCTTTCTATCGCCAACTTGATTTTCTCCTTCAGTGGCTTGGCACAATAAAACTTTAGGCGAGATCATGGCCATTTGGCGACTCGCCCACTGGGTTAGGTGATTATCAAGCCCTTTTTTCTTCATTCTTTCTACTGCCTTGTTCCTTTTTGCTCATTAGTGTCTATCTTTTGTTCCTCAATCCAAATACCTGAAAATCAAGGATTTACATCAGTTATTGGCACAAAATATGCATTTGAGGACACCAAATCTATTAAAATAAAGCACTAAATGAGTCCAAATCATGGACTTATCAAGCGCGCCACATTTATGGATGAGAAGCTACAAGATGTTTAGGAAATTCCACTTCTTTCATTACTCTTAAGTCGTACGATATAGTTTAACTTGATAAGGTCTTTCTCTTAATCCTTACCCAATGGTCTACATGATATGAATACTCGAAGGGCTTTCATTAGAAGGAATGAGGAAGATAGTGTGAATCAATGAGCTCCTCCTCAAGCTATGGTTAATCCTTTGGCCGAGAATGTAACAAATGCGGAGGTTAGGTCGACTTTTCAAATATTGGGTCAAGCCTTGATGGCACAAGCCAATAGAGAGGTGGTTGCTCCCATGAACCCTAATGCAAATTCAGCAGCTTCAAGAGTGAGGAACTTTGCAAGGATGAACCCTCCGGAATTTTATGGCTCTACAGTTGAGGAAGATACTCAAGAATTTATCAATGAGATCTATAAGGTACTTTCTATTATGGGGATGACTCCGATGGAGAAGGCGGAGTTGGCCGCTTACCAATTGAAAGGTGTTGCTTAAGAGTGGTATAACCAATGGAAGGAAGAAAGGCCGGTAGGAGTGGGTCCCGTAGAGTGGGAAATGTTTAAATATGTATTTCTTGATAGGTTCTTTCCTATTGACATGAGGGAAGCAAAGCTGCAAGAGTTCATTAACCTTCATCAAGGAAGTATGAGTGTGATGGAGTATGCTCTAAAGTTCACCCAACTATCCAAGTATGCTCTAACTATGGTGGAGTATTCTAGGGCTAAGATGAGTAAGTTCGTGACAAACGTCTCCGACATGGTAGAGAAAGAATGTCGTATGACAATGCTCATCCATGATATGAATATCTCACATGTTATGGTACATGCCTAACAAATTGAGGAATCAAAAATCAAGGAAAAGAATAGAGAGGTAAAGAGGGCTAGGAATGATGATGGGAACTTCTCCAATACAAGGTCCGATGGACAAGGTCAGCTAAGGTTTAGAAAAAGGTTTTCCAACCAAGGCTCCTCCAATGCTCCTTCAAAGTTCACTAAAGATAAGGTGACTAACCCCAAGGCTCAAGGAGGTAATGGTAGTGAATCTTCATTTTCTAGGCCTAATTGTACTAAGTGTGGAAGGAGGCACGATGGTAAGTGTCTTTTCGGCATGGATGGTTGTTATGGTTGTGGTAAGAGTGGTCACCAAATAAGAGATTGCTCAATGCTAACGGCTAAGGGAAGAGAGGGCAAGCAAGCTTCTCCTAGTGGTTCAAATTCCAATACTCCCAAGCAAAACCGCTTATATGCTCTCAAAAACTGAGGTGAATAAGAGAATTCTCTAGACGTGGTCATCGGTATATTAAAAGTTTTCCATATAGATGTGTATGCTTTGTTAGATCCCGATGCTACTTTGTACTTTGTGACGCCATATGTGGAAATGCGATTTGATATGATCCCTGATGTATTGTTAGAACCTTTTTCTGTGTCTACTCCTGTTGGTGATTCTGTGGTGGCAAAGAGGGTTTATAGAAGATGCCCCATTTCCCTATCCCATACAGTTACCCTTATTTATTTGGTAGAGCTTGTCATGTTATATTTCGATGTTATTCTTGGTATGGATTGGCTGCCCTCTTGTTATGCGTCGATTGATTGTAGAACTCGTGCAGTCAAGTTTCAGTTCCCAAATGAGCCTATCCTTGAGTGGAAGGGGGAAAACTCTATGCATAAGGGCAAGTTCGTCTCATGTCTTAAAGCTAGAAAGATGATCTCTAAGGGTTGCATTTACCATCTTGTTAGGGTGAGGGATGAAGATTCTAAAACCGCTACTGTTGAGTCGGTCCCCATTGTAAATGAGTTTCTGGAAGTATTCCCAGATTATTTACCCGGTATTCCTCCCGAGCAGGAAACAGACTTCGGTATTGACCTTCTCCCAGATACGTAACCTATTTCAATTCCTCCTTATAGAATGGAACCGACTTAGTTAAAGGAGTTGAAAGAAAAGTTGAAGGATTTGTTGGATAAGGGCTTCATCCGATCGAGTATCTCACCATGGGGTGCTCCCGTGTTGTTTATTAGAAAGAAAGAGGGGTCTCTTCGTATGTGCATCAATTATCATCAGTTGATCGAAGTGACCATTAAGAACAAGTATCCTCTTCCAAGGATAAATTATTTGTTTGACCAATTACAAGGGGCAAGTTACTTCTTAAAAATTGACCTTAGGTCGGGTTACCACCAATTAAGGGTGAGAGGTAAGGCTATTCCAAAGACGACTTTTAGAACCCGATATGGTCACTATGAGTTTTTGGTAATGTCATTTGGGTTAACTAATGCTCCAGCGACATTTATGGGCTTGATGAATATGGTGTTTAGACAATACCTTGACATGTTTGTGATTGTGTTTATTGATGACACTTTGATCTATTCAAGGAGTGAGAATGAGCATGAGCATGTTGATAATTTAAGAATTGTGTTGTAAGTTCTTAAGGACCATCAACTTTTCGCAAAGTTTAGCAAGTGTGAATTTTGGTTATTGTCACGACCCAAGCCTAGGGCCTAGACGTGACCGGCGAATGGGGAACCCGAAGGAACCCCAAACAAGCCTCATAGCGTATCATTACACATCCTTGGTCGCGGAAGCAATTAAAATGACCATAAGCAATAAGTAT
>JAJOOR010039530.1:0-18551 GCA_036250505.1 Solanum acaule | reverse complement strand
TGGGTTGAATGATTATGGAAGCATGTCAATTGATTATGTTTATATTGATTGAGTTAGTGAATCATGATATTCCCCTATCTAATGTAGTAATTCTAGACGTTTGGGTTGAGTTTGATTCATAGCCTTGGAGGGCAAATTATGAGGGTTTGTACATGTTGATGAAAATTGTGTATGAGCTTATGATTCACCTAGAAAGTGAAGATCCTATGACTATTGTGTAATTGTGGTATTGTTGAAAGATCATTCTCCCCTTACCCTTACACATGACTATGCATGAAATGTCTAGGATTATGAAAATGTTGTTGTGTTGATTGAAAGGCTATTCTCATGAACACACTATAACCATGATGTGAAAGGTTTAATCACATATTGATGATTCTAAGGTTGAAAGTCCATTCTCACCAAATTGAATCCATGAGCTATTTTATGAGTTGTGTTGAGTGAAGGGTAAGATACTCCTTCATACATGTAAATACAATTCAAAGACTAAATATGTAAGTTTTCGGAAAGTAATGCTTATCACCGAGTGGATATGGAATGTGAGGTAGAGGCCCTCCTATCAATTCCAAAGGCTGGGTCATCTAAAGTAATCTCATGAGATGGAAGCTCCCCCATCAATACAATATGTATGGAGTTTCTAGAAGCAATCTCCCTATCCTATAACTATGTGCCCACATAGTTCTACCTTAGGCAAGTATGACATCTTTTTTTTCAGTGTGGGACATGACACCGGATTCCATGATGCTCCTATCTACGCCCACCATTGACGGACCGTCATAGGACCTATGGTCCGTAGGTCCCTTCGTGGGTGGCTACTTCTGCAGATTTTTCAGCTGTCATCTCACTCAATCACGTCCAAGCCTATTTCCTGCAAATATGACACAAAAAACATTATTTTCAATACAAAATAGCCCTAGACACACACAACTCTTAAGTGAAATGTATCAAAAATACCGTAAACTCATGGTATATCAACACCCTCAACTTAAACATGTTGTTTGCCCTCAAGCAACACACTAACAATCTAAACGACACTTATGTAGAAGCAGCTATTCAAACTCAGCAATCACATGGCTACTTCAACCCATTCCCTCTTCTTAGCGCAAATCCTTTTTATTATACTCAACAAGCTAACTCATGTGGATCAAGATATGACAAAGATCGACCAACATACACCACAACATACACTTTTCACAATCACCAAGGTACCAACTTTTCCGACAATATAGCTAGTTCCCTCACTTCAAACGAAATCCTTTTCACACAGAAGATATGAATTTAGAATTTTAGGATTTATTCAACACTCCTGCTCAGAAGTGACTTCAAGTACAGTTAGTGCTCAATACCATAGGCTTGCCCTTATTTTCACTGCTTAGACTCCCCAAACTAGTTGCTAGGATCACTATAGGACTTTCTTTAGCTTGTAACGTAGGCTCAGGGTCAGGTGTGGTACATTTGGGTACTTTTTAGTGACTTTCAGCCCTCCTTGACATTACATTGGGTTTTACTCTTTTCTTCACTTATTTTTGACATCCTTTCATTTAACTTTCTTTCCCTTGACTCTTTTCAACATGGATGTGACTTTTGACTTTGCAGCTCTTATTTTTCACTTTCTTCTTTTTCTTTCACTTTATTTTCTTTATTCTTTTCAGCACTTTTATTTATCATCTTTTTGCTTCTTTTGCACAAAGTCACATCCTCTTCTATCTTTTATTTTTCTCTTTTCAACACAAAACTCTTTTCATACCCTTTTTTCTTTCGGTTTCCTCTTTCATAGCCACCCTAACTTTATGGATTTTGCATTAGTTGAGGTGCACAATATCCGATGTCGGAACAGGGCGAAGATCAAGGTAACTTTTGAATTAGCCACCCTTAACTTTGGCTTTTGGCGTAAGTCAAGGTGCACATGTCCAAGGAGGGACCTGGGCCAAGACAATTATTTTAGGGAAGGTAAGTTGGGTGAATCAAAATAAATTATCTATTTTAGGCTCTAATATTTGGATCAAAGGGAACATTGATTTCATTTAGTTGGATAATTTTAGGCTTAAGTGGACTAATTTGAACAAGGGCCTATGATCACTTCCCAACTTCTAGCCTACATCATCTTAGCAGGACCAACAAGGCAAGTTTTAGATTGGCACAAACTGTCTAAACATTCAAATTTTCTCACACAGTCTTGGCACATTGTTTCATTATCAGATTATCAGATTACCCAGTTCAAGTTCTAGCTTAAGTCATGAGGTCAAATCGGTTCTTTGTCATGTCACATTGAGATCTAACACATTCAACTCATCAAGACTATCGATATAGCACATTTCAACATTTTTGGACAGGGATAATGTTTTTCATACTTTTTATGCCATCGTGCTTTCATTTTTCTACTTACTCCTACATATACATTCCTAAACATGCCGGTTCAACCGGAATTAAAACAGTCTCTTAGGGGAAAAAACATAGGAAAGAAAACCCTAAGAGAGAAGTATGAGTTGGGTTTACTCAGAATTCACCCTATCACTCACAATCCGTTTACCCCACCCCCAACAAAATACAGTGCGATTGTCCCTAATGCATAAAAAATAAAAAGTAAAGGATCGGGTGAAGCAAACTTGTGGCGCATATGCACCGAAGACTACTCAAGCAACGGGTGGGTCTGCTTTCCCGGAGCCCGCTGGATCAACATGTGTAACGCTATAAGTAGCTGTCCCATCTACCATTTCAGCACCCTCAGTAGTGCTATCATCAACTCTAATCGCACCATCAGTAGTGCTCACGCTGCTAGATGCACCAACACCTATATCTCTAGCCCATTGCTGTCTCATCTCCTCGTCGACTATGGATGCCCTCCAGGCGGCCTCAGTCTCCTGGAGCTCGCTCGTGCTCGCTCTCCCAGCCTCAGTGTCATAAGAAGTACGACCGGAGCAAGGGAGCTTCCTAGCAGTACGGGAAGAATCTGGCGGTGGCATACCATCTCCGAATAGGGCACTCAACACCGTATCATCAACCGGTGCCATAGGCGCGGATTCTCGCTCAGTCTCTGATAGAGCAAGAAGTACATCCATGCCAATACGGAGGCTCGCTAACTCCTTCTTGAGGGCGGTCACATCAACGGTCAAGGCCGGCCTCTCTAGGACTCTCAACTCAAAGGCATCCAAACGCTGATGAATGGCCTGGACCTTCTGGTCCATCATATGCTCCATTCGCTTCTTAACCCTAGCCTCGGACTCCGCTATAGCACGCTACATCCATGGCCTCACATGATGAAGCAGAGTGTCCATCTGTGCCTCTAGCCTCTGTACTCGAGCTAAAGGGATGGTGGTGGAACCGGAAGAATGAGTGGCTCTGGACGAACTAGGGGCCTGACTGGCGGCCGAAGAGTGAGGAGCCTGGATGTCTGCTGTACTGGCTGGAGGGGAAGTGTCATCATCCTACATATGCTCCACATCTGCTACAAGATCATCACCCAATGGTGGAATCTCAACCTGTGGCTCCCTGCGAGGTGCAACTACATTGCCCTCATCCCGAATAAGGCCTATATCAAGAGTCTTGGTTGCCTGAAGCAACCGATCACAATGCCATACTGGTACACTAGAGTCCCTGTAAGGTTGTAAGATGAGGCAGGGGAACGGCAAAATGGTGGTGGCCTTGAAGGCCTTCTCTTTAATCTCCGTTATCAGGATGCAGACAAAATCAACCTCCAGCCTTGCTACCATCGCTACAAGTATCACCGCTCGGTCCCAACTAACCACGTTGTCCGCCTGAGTAGGGGACAGTTTGTGTCGTACCAGCAACTAAAAAAACTTGGCAACAAAAGAGAGGTTCTCCTTCCGAATACCCAGGCTAGGGGTACTGACCCAATCAATATGCTCTCCATCCGCAACAAGATGCCTGGCTAGCCACCTACTGAGTGACTCCCACTACTCGGCATTCCTATGAAATGCCCCGCTCCTGATGATGCCCATGCCGTAGTCAAACTCTGCCATATTGATAGGCAGAGTCTGGTCCAGACTATATATGAACTTGCGGAGAGTGGTCTCGGAGATGTCCACAATGAACCACCGAACTAATGTGGCCTCAAATGGGGGCTGAGCTGCGGGTTTGGTTCACTTCGAAATGGACCCTCGGATGGTGGCAACATAGGATGCATAGAACTCCTTGACTATCTCCTCATTGTATGTGCCTAGGGGCTGAGTCATCTACTCACACCTATTTCTACGAAAGATCCCTTCAATGACTGGAGCAGTGTACAGGCTACCTGTGAGAGCCCGACGTTCCTCGATGACTAGTCAAGCCATCTTCTCCTTCTCATTCAGTATGCGAGAATCTCTGTACAACTGATATTGGCCCTCCACACACTATCAATTTGGTTCCTCAGCAAATGGTGCAGGATCGGTATTTGGGGGAACGAGAACGTCACCCGCACTATCAGCCTCAAAAGATGAGGTGGTGATGCCATTAGAACTGGAGCTAGAGAAGGAACCGGATGCGGACTCAGAGTCAGCCTGTGAGTTGATCGGTGTGGGCCCCTCTTCAGATTGGGGGGCTATGACCACATCGGAACTCACCTGCCGAGCTCTGTTCCGTGTAGTGTGGGGAGTGGTGGGGGAGGTCCTGGTGCAAGGTGGAACGTACTCAACATCAGTCTCCACATCAGTATCCTCATCGATTAGCCGAAAGAACGGTGCCACTGATTTTGATTTGCCTTTTGTGGCATAAGTCGGAGCTTGCTTGGGGGCCATAGTACGTGTAAGAGCTTAGTTAGTGCCAAAACAAGCAAATAACACCCTTGGAAAATTTTTAAAACAAGAAACGAACCAAACCGAAAAATTAAATATTTTTGAGAAGTAGTTGAATTGCTGACCCACGTGGGTACCTACGGTCCGTGGATGGACCTATGGTGCGTAGGTCCTCTCCGTAGGTCAAAGTACCCAAAATTGGGTCTCTGAGTGGGAACCACGGATGTGCAGAACAGTCCGTCGATGGAACGACGGACCGTAGTCCACACTGTGGTTCAACACTTAGCCCAAAATATTATGTGTTTTTGACCCACAGACCTGACCTACGGTCCGTAGAATGACCTACAGTCCTTAGACAGGGTCTCATGGGTCAGGCTGTGCCAGGTTTGAGATGGTTCCTTCTTTCACTCCTTTTCATTCAATCAATTTTAAACACCTTAGTCCTATACATGCATTTCAACAAGTAATATGGTAGTTAATCATCCTTAAGGTTCCAATTTAAGCAAATTTCACAATTTATCACACCGAGACCCATGAACCCTATGTCAAAACTTCCAATTCATCCTATTAACTTGAATTATTCAGGTTTTAGGTAATTACACACTTACATACCGTCATACCAAAGGTGTTCTAGCATACAATTTCACATACTAACACAAAATTAACAACCCAAGGTCAAGTTCCAACTTCGTGACTTTGTTATACAAACTATGAACAGTGAATTCAAAGTAAGGGAGAAGTTGTTTACCTTTCAAGTAATCGAAGTGGGTGAGTGTGATGCAATGAACTTCTTGAACCGTTGACAAGCCTTTGACACCGAACCCAGACTGTGGAATCGTTGGGAAATGGAGATGAGGGATTTGGAAGGGAGAAGACTAATATGGGAATTTGGGGAAGTGAATGGGGAATGAATATGGAGTTATAGGAGTGATTAGGGGGATTTAGAGGGTTGAAAAATGGTTGGGGGATTTTGATGGACGTGGGAAGTGTTTTGAATTCAAATGGTTTTATTTAAAGGGGGTCCGGGTTGGGTCGGCAGAACCCTAGTTTTGGACCCACGAGACCCCGTCTACGGTCCGTGGGTTGACCTACGGACCGTAAGTCAGGTCCGTAGGTTACTCTTACACTTACAAAATTTAGGGAACTTACCTGGGGTCTACGGATGCCATTCACGGTCCATGGATGGACTCAAGGACCGTCGATGCGGTCCGTAGACCTCTGCACAACCTTTTTCTGCAGATTCATCTTTTCATCCCTGCACACGTAGCAACCATTAGGACTTTGTTTTTACATTTTCTAGACACTCTTTAGACACGAACCCTATGCTATATCTAGCCAACACTAATACAAAAATAAAACACCTATCTAAAGAGTTACAGAAATTAAAATAAAAGAAGAAAACTCCTAAATCGAAAAGAAAAACCTATAGTAGGCTAGATTGTACATCTTGGGTTGCCTCCCAAGAAGCGATTGATTTAACGTCGTGGCACAACGCAGGCCCCTTGATTACTCAAACTTCACCAAGGTAATAGGCCTCAGTCACTTCTTGCACACTCTCCAACTTTCCCATGTAGACTTTGATCCTTTGTCCGTTCACCTTGAACCTTGTTCCCTCCATGTAGAAACAGTTGAGTGACTTTGAATGGCCCGGTCCACTTGGACTTGAGATTGCCAGGAAACAAGCGCAACCTTGAGTTGAATAGAAGCACCAGATCACCCACAACAAATTCATGCTTTTCAGTCTTTTGATCATGATACTTATTCATCTTCTCTTTGTACAAGGCTTAACTTTTATAAGCTTTTAGGCGAAACTCATCAAAATCATTCATGTCATCTACTCTTTGACTCAATGCGGCGCCCTAATCCAAATTCAACTTCTTTAGTGCCCACATAGCCTTATGCTCTAGCTTTCTAGGCAAATGGAACGACTTCCCATATACATTTTGGTAGGGGGACATACCTATTGGAGTCTTGAATGCGGTGCGATAGGCTCATAGAGCCGCATCAAGCCTCCTTGACCAATCAGTTCTATTTGCATTCAGTCTTTGCAATGATTTGCTTTATCTCTCAGCTTGACACTTCAACTTTCCCACTAGACTGCAGATGGTAAGGAGTGGCTACATTGTGACGGACCCTATATTTCTCTAGCAACGCCTTGAACAACTTATTACAAAAGTGGGAACCTCTATCGCTGATAATTTCCCTAGGTGTACCAAATCTGGAGAAGATACTCTTTTTCAGGAATGTGGTGACATTTTTCCCTTCATTGTTTGAAAGCGCAATTGCTTCCACCCATTTCGACACATAATCAACCGCAACAAGAATATACTTCATCCCATGTGAACTCACAAATGGACCCATAATGTCAAGAGCCCATATAGCAAACAAGTCAATCACCTATATTGGATTCATAGGCAGCTCTTGCCTCTTTGAAATTCCTCCTTCCCTTTGTCAACGATCACAAGACTTGGCAAAATCATGAGGATCTTGGTGGATGGTTGGCCAGTAATACCCACACTGCAAGATTTTATGAGTAGTCCGAATACCACGATGATGCCCAACAACAAGCAATGAATGACACGCCTCTAGTATACTCATCATCTCAACCTCGGGCACATATCGACGAATAATCCCATCAGCACAAATACGGAACAAATAAGGCTCATCCCAAAAAAACTTCTTCACATCATGCATAAACTTTTTCCTTTGGTGAAAAGACAAATTCGATGGAACCAGATCACTTGCCAAGTAGTTAGCAAAGTTTGTGAAACAAGGAATAAGATCATGAGAAGCATCCAATAGCTGTTCGTCTGGAAAAGCATCATTAATTTTAGCCCCATCGCCTAGCTTGAGCATAGCTTCCTCCTCTAATCTGGACAAATGATCAGCAACTTGATTTTCTTTCCCTTTTCTATCTTCCACCTCAAAATCGAACTCTTGTATCAACAATAACCATCTCCTATAAAAGCCTGCATGCCCGTGAAAACTTCGAACACCTTTAACAGAGATAGGTGGTGGAATCTTTTCTATTACCTCGACTTTAGCTCTATCAACCTCAATACCCTTCTCAGAAATCCGATGACCCAGAACGATCCCCTTTTTCACCATGAAGTGACACTTTTCCTGATTGAGCACAAGATTGCACTCTTCACACCATTTCAGTACCTCGTCCAAATGCATCAGACAACCATCAAACGAGTCACCTACCATAGAGAAATCATCTATAAATACCTCAATAGTGTCCTCCTCCATATCTGAAAATATAGACATCATTCAATGCTGGAAGGTCGCTGAAGCATTACATAATCCGAATGGCATTTGTTGAAAGGCGAAAGTCCCATAAGGGCAAGTGAAGTTGGTCTTCTCTTGGTCCTCCGGAGTAATATAGATCTGATTGTAGCTTGAATAACCATCAAGAAAGCAATACCACGCCTTACCAGCAAGGTGATCTTGATCCATGAAGGGCATAGGGAAGTGATCTTTTTCTGTCCAAGTATTCAATTTACGGTAGTCCATGTATACTCTCCATCCAGTCATGTGCCGCATCATAACAAGCTAGTTTTTCTCATTAGGAACCACAGTAATCCCTCATTTCTTGGGCACACAGTGAACAAGACAGACCCAACTACTATCTGCTATGGGATATATGACTCCAGCATCCAACCAGTTGATGATTTACTTTTTCACTACCTCTTGCATAGGCAGATTTAGTCTCCTTTGGTGCTTGATACTAGGCTTGCTGTCCGGCATGAGTTGAATTTTAGGAGAACAAATGCCAAGATGAATCCCAATAATGTCCGCAATGGTCCAACCAATAGCCCGTTTGAACCTCTTCAACACAGAAACCATTGCCTCAATTTGCACCTCACTCAAATTGGCTGCAATGAAGACTGGTGAAGTATTATCTCTCCCCAAGAATACATACCTCAAATACGATGGTAGAACCTTGAGCTCCAATTTTGGAGCCTCTTCAACAGACGGTTTTGCAGGTAATGAGTCACGATTCTTCATATCTAGCTCCAATCTCTTGGGTTTGGAACGGAATTTGAACCTATCAAGTGAGGCAACTAATTCATCATAGTCTTCAATACCATCACCCTCAAAATTCATCATTACCGCTGCAAGTGCATCAACACCCAACCTCTCTTCAATAGGCATATCAAAACCTTGCTCCCAGTTTTGGAGCCCCTAATCCCAACTTCTTGTAAATGGACAATGGCATCAAATTAATACTAGTACCCAAATCACACAACGCCTTTGCAAAATGCAACAACCCGATGGTACAAGGAATAGTGAAACCACCAGGATCCTCCTTCTTCTGCACAAGTGACCTAGTAGCGATAGCACTGCAATGTTGCAACCTATCATCATCTTCAAAACTGACGGCCCTCTACTTAGTCACCAAATCTTTCATAAATTTCGCATACCCATGCATTTGCTCCAAAGCTTCTATCAACGAAACATTGATGGAAAGTTGTTTCGACATAGTAATCAACCTGCGATATTTTCCTTCTTCATTCTTCTTTACCAATCTCTGTGGGAATGGCGGTGGAGGTCTAGACATGGGAATAACTTTTTGGGTCACCTCAGCTTCCTTCTCTGTAGCATTCTTGGACTCACCGGTAACCTCGATCTCACCATCATCTTTTTATTCCACAGTTTCAACTTCAGACGACATAGGGGGATCAATGGTCTATTTACCTCCTCCAGTGGTGAATCCCATACAATGCCCATCATTTTTCAGATTCTGGATGGTGTTTCTAGGAAGTGTGCCAGCTGATGTGGGTTTAATGTAGTGGACAACTGATTCATCTGCTGCTCAAGTTGCTTGATCGACACTGCATGGGCTTCAACTTTTTGACCAACTCTAGAAAAGTCATTTCGCATCTCCTTCACATTCTCATCAGGTGGAACATAAGGCCAACTCTTTCGTTTCTATTGCCATAGTTGTTCCGGTTGTAGTTGTTGTCGCGATTGTAGTTCCCATCCTAGACATAGTCTCCCTCTCGATTGTAGTTATGATAGTTCCGACCTTGGTGCCAATTATCTGAATTGGAAGTTTGGACGTTGGCTCGGAAACCCCCCATCTGATCATTCACCAAATAAGCATCCTCCTCATAGTAGCATTCCTCAACTGGTAGTGGTGGAGTTCTAGTCAGATAGTTTACCGCATCTACCTTCTCTGCACCTCCGGTCACATGCTTTAGTACCAAACCCAATTCTGTTCTCATCTGGTTCATCTCTTCACGAATATCCTCAGCAGCTTGACTAGACGCAGCTTGAATTGCAAATGTGCTTCTTCCAGTGTCTGACTTTCTAGTTCTCCATGATTTATTATTTCAGGAAATCTTCTCCAATTTCTCTACAATCTCCTTAAAAGTGCACTCTCAATATGATCCTCTAGCGATAGTATCAAGCACATCCTTACCATTGTCATCCTAACCTCTGTAGAAGTACTCCTTTAATGACTCATCATCGATGCGGTGATTCAGAACACTTCTTATGAATGCAGTGAACCTAGCCCATGAACTACTCACAGACTCTCCAGCTAGCGCTACAAAATTGTTCAACTTGTCCTTGTGATTCAACTTCTTGGACAACCGGAAATACTTTGCCATGAACACCTTGTGCAATTGGTCCCATTTATGAATCGAGTTAAACGGAAGCTCTAAAAACCAACAGCATCTCCGGTCAATGATAGAGGGAAGAATCTCAACACTATGACATTCATATCCAACTCTGGTCGCCCTACACAACTCTTGCAGACACTCCTCAACTTGGACATGTGCCCATGTGGATCTTCCGAAGCCATACCAGAAAACAATCCCCTCACAGTATGCATCTGCATCAGACTGCTCATCACCACAAATGCATGCCCTGGAGGTAGAGGAGGGAGAACAATGGGTCCTTCTGATTTAACTGTATTGAACTCAATCCTTTAGTTATCTTACGGCCTTGGTTCTTATGGATTCTGCACCCTCAATGCATCTCCAAGTAGATTACCACCAGGAACCTAAATGTTTTCATTATTCACTCCATCCTCATGCTCCTCTATGATCGGATTATTATTGCCCCCTTGGTTTGCAATTCTTCTCAAAGTCTTGCTTAGTTCGGGGTTGTATGGGGTCAGTGGTTCGCCTCGACTCTGTGTACTTGGCATACACTAGAGTAGAAACCTATAGAAAACAAAAACAAAAGAAAATATAAAATTAAGAAATAATTGACTAAAGTTCAATAATGTAGTTAAACATAATCCAAAAGCCTTATTCCCCGGCGCCGGCGCCAAAAATGGATACACTCAAATTATACCTCCCTAAAGAAATAGAAACGATCATTGTCAAATAAAGAACCCAACTTGTAGGTTGGGGTCGATCCCATGAGGAATATGGTTTAGACTTAAACTTAACTCACTATTATATCCGTTTAGTCAACTTATTTCCTAGACAAGTAAATAAATGGGGGGATTTGTGTGACAAATAACTGACTGTTGTTTAAGTAACAAGTGAGCAAGATTTAAACTTTGTTGTTATCAATGAGAGAGAGAAAATAGGGTGTATGTGTTCCCCATAAGATTTTAACGCGGTAATCCTAATAATAGTAATCCTTTTCTAGTGGTTTACATGCAAAGTTGGTAAGATCAATATTCCTAAGTGATTAGTCCTCCAAATAGGGAATTTCACCCCGCACCTTGGTCTGGTTATGTGTGTATAATTTAGTAACCCTTACCTTTACCTCAAATTAGACATCACATCAATGTATGACTTAGTTTTTCCCTCCCACTAATTGACATTAGGCTATTAGATAGTAGCACACTAAATCTCTATTAATAATTCTTTTCTTATTAACTACCTCCTTGGTCTGGCAAGTATCAACAAGACGAGTTCTAATGTTGCTCACCGTTAAAAGGACTTCTAAGCGAAAGAATTACCAATACATGCATAAACACTATTCAAGAATTACTTAGTTATTATTCATACGTTGTTAATTGCTCATGGTTCCCACAACCCTAGTTGGGGATTTAGTTACTCATGCTTGAAATAACACAATTCATATTTTTGTAAAGAGAACTAATGAACTCACGTTTAGAGTAGAAGAAACCCATAATCTCGAACTGAATTTCAAAGCAAAAATTTTATAAACCAAAATCTGGAAATCAAATTTCCAAAGTTTTCAAGTTAATTCCCAAGAAAATATCAAGAACTAAAAGTAAACAATAATGTCTAACCCCCAAAAACGAGGTTTACATACCCTATTTATAGAAAAACATGTCCTAAACAAAAAGGAAACAAAATAAGGAAATAAACTTTCTGGACGCGGCTTTGATCAACGACTCGGCCTACGGACCGTGGATTGACCTATGGTTCGTAGGTCCCCTCTGTTGGTCAACACTTAGAACTTTTCTTCAGAAGCCTGGAACATCATTCTTTGATCAGCATCAACAGATATGCAGGACAGATCGTAGGTGGACCTAAGGTCCGTAGGTCCTCTTTCGTGGCTCCACACTTAGGAATTTCATCAGGTACTGGAACTTCAACTCTCTAAACTTCTTCCACGGATGTGCAGGACGGCCCGTAGGTCAATTTACATTCCATGGATCACTTCGTAGGTCTACACTTGGTCAGACTTCCCTGATGGTCCTATCTACGCCCACCATCGATGGACCGTCATAGGACCCACGGTCTGTAGGTCCCATCATGGGTGGCTACTTCTACAGATTTTTCAGCTTTCGTCTCACTCAATCACGTCCAAGCCTATTTCCACCAAACATGACACAAACGTTAATTTCAATACAAAATGGCCCTAGCCACACACAACTCTTAAGTGAAATGTATCAAAAATACCGTAAACTCACGGTATGTCATTCCTCATGGTTCACTCTCTTGGAGTCTTATGCCTTAAATATTCTCATGATTTGCTCATTATGCATGTTCATGAAAGGCTTAAATTTTGAGAAAATGAGTTTACTCGATTGATTGTTACTTGTTTATTTGCATTGAGTAATAATTGCCTATAGACTTCATGATATGATGCTTTGAACATGTTTAGCTTGGAGTTGATGTTTTCTCCTCGGATATGTGCATTATGTGATTGCACTCATGATTGGCTGTTAGATTGAGCTTCTATCTTCTTTATAATGTCGTAAATCTCATTCAAGGGCGAATATTCCCAAGGAGGAGATATTGTAACACCTCAGATTCGAGAAAGATCTAAAAAGGGGTAATAGGGAAGAACTCACAGGCCAACACCTAAACCATGGACCCTCCACGGCGCCCAAGACGGGCCGTGAAGGGGACCACGGTCCGTGTGGTGACCCGTGGAAAGTCCCCCAAGGAAGGCTAAGCAAGGACCCCTCTCACGTGGGCCTTAACGTCCCATGTGGAGGGGGATGGGTCGTTATGATGCCCCTGTGGTGGAGGCAGAACCAACCCACGAGTTGGCATCCTCCCACGAGCCCCCAGACAGGTCATGAAGAGCAAAGAGCTCGTCAGGTGGTCATGAAGAAACAAGACAAGATGGGACCTCTCCCTAGGCCACTGGTCAAGGACCACGGCTACCACAACGGCCTGTGAGGTCCTTGACGGCTCGTAAAGGGCACCATCTGGGGTTGCGCCAACTTTATGTTAGGGGCTTGTGGATCTTTTCATAATTATTCTATCCTAACACTATGTCAATTTTCCCTTACCTAGAAGTCCTATATAAGTATTTTTACACCCAAATTTCCCCAATTGAAATCATTCTCTAAAATTCCTAAAAAGAAGAACAAGTCTTCCTCCCAAATAATTCTCTCTAGAAATCTTGAAGAAGAGGATCAACCTAGGGTTTCATGTCAAGCCTCCAATTCCACCATTGAAGGCTATATTTTGGCATTAAGGTATGGTAGTTTTCATTGTTGTCGCCCTTTCCTCCAAGGAGTTCCTAAATTCTCCAATTTGTAGAGTTAGAAATCCACAATTGAGTTAGGGTTTTTCCTCTATCTCACGGGTTCTTTTAAATGTTGATTTATATGGTTTATGCATGATTTCATATAATCTCATGATTTTAAGGTGAATCTCCATGAACCCATGCTTAACCCATGTTTTCTAGATATTGATGATTGAAAGTGGGTATTGAACTATGAAAGGTGAATTATGGAATTATGCATGTTCTTATGGAATTGATGAGATATGATGTTGATTTCTTTGAGAGTAAAAACATATATGTTGTTGTTGTGGTTAATTCTTGTGAAAGGATTGCTCACATAACTACCTCATGCATAAATGTGAAAGGTTTTCTGACATACATGATTGTAACATTGATAGGTTTTCTCACCTAAAATGAATCAAAGATAAGGAGCTATTCTAAAGAAACCTAGCTTGGATTGGTTACTTCATTGTACCTTTCCATAGATGACATATGACTTAGGTTGGATTGGTAAGATGACGTGACCTTCCATGGATAATAAAGACAAGTTAAGAAAATGACTATTCTGTGGGATTTACGCTTAGCACAGAAGGATATTGATATGGGAGCTCTCCCGTTAGTAGAGGCCGGGTTTCTAGAAGCAATCTCTTTATACCATACTTATGTTCCCCCATAGGATGACTGTCTTAGATAGACATTAGCTAGTGGATACACATAAGCTAGAAGTTCATTTTCTTACCTTGGCAAGTAGGACACCCATTTTTGGTGTGGGGTAGACACCAGATTCCGTGTTGATAACTCACATGGTCTAATATGTCGGTTAAAGGTATTCCACAATAATGATCTAAGGTTACTTCAAGAAGTATCTCACATGTGACTAAAGATGATGTCATTTGCATTGACCATGTTTTGTGACTTATGTCCTCTAGTTCTTTTTACATTCTTGATTTAGCATGGTCATTGCACTTTATGAAAATGTCCCTTTTCTCCTGTTTTCAATTTTTTATGCATGGCTACCATAGTTGGTAAATATTTTGTACTAACACATACTCTTGCCTACATTTCCCGAGATGTAGGGACTGACCTTACAGATTCGCACTTCTGTGGCTAGGGATCTTATGAAGAGTGAAGATTGGTGAGTCCTCATATTCCGAGGACCGAGCTTCATTTTCCCCTTTTGTCTTTACTTTAAGTTTTGGAACTTGATGTACGGGCTATGCCCGGATAAACTCTTATGTACTAGATGGCTTTGAGACGATGTTTAGATTTCCGCTTTTCTCTATAAAAACTTTTATATGTTGAAACCGTCTTTTTATCACTTATATTCTATTTTCTTGTATGAATGCTAAGTGGCTTGTATGGGTCCTCTCGGGGTCTTATACGCCATGTTATTCCTAGGGGCTACCTTGGGCTGTGACATATATATACTTATCCTAGAAGAAGCTAGAAAATGCTTCCCAAGTCATAGGTAGTGCCTTTACTGGTCGGCACTCACATAAGACTGCCACCAAATTTTGGTGTCTCTCTGAAACTGGTATGTCACAAACTCAACACGAAACCTCTCCACTATATTCATCTTATGAAGCAACTCATATAAATCAACAAGGAAATCATAAGCATCTTCATATTCAGTACCCATAAAGAATGTGAGTTTCACCTTTAAGAACTTAATAAAAAGATCACGTTGGTCACTAGTCATTACATGCTTGTAGGGAATCGGGGAAACATGCCTACTTTCAAGGACACATCTTCTCTTGCTAGTGTTGGTATTGCTACTTCTGTTGCTCTAATTATGACAATATGTGAAATAGAGTCAAGGAGGTCAGATACCAATTTTCATTATCCTATAGCCTCTCGAAGAAAATTAAAGGTGTCCCCACATTGTTCCACAAGACTTTATTAGGCATGTCCTTGTTTGATGATATCATCAAACTTAAAACTCTAATACGAAGTTTTTCACAACCCAAAATGAGTTATGAGTGTGCCCATACTTAGCCTCCTAGGTAGGCGAACCAACGAATTCAACCCCAACTTATATTTATTATTCAAATTATGAAATACAAACCCCAACTTATATTTATTATTCTAATCCCCAAATACTAAGTCTAAGAGTATAAAAGATACCAAAATAATTAAATAAAGTAGTCTGTGTCCGAAAACTAAGGACATCATGCCATGACTGAGAGAATTCAATACGAGCTAGAATAGATAGCTAACCCTGGAACCTGATGTGCTGGAGACTGGCTAGAGCTAAGGGTGAGTGGAAGTCATTGGTACACTCGTTGCACTCCACAAAAGGAAAATGAAAGAATACGCAAGTAGGGATCAATACAAGGGAACATATACTGAGTAGATATCATTGGCCTATTCAAAATAAAAACCAATATGCATAAAGTAATAATATGAAATCAACTATAACACTTAGCAGGTGGCAAGCAAAAAACAACACGAACAAGTTACAACAACACTAGAGCAAGTACGTGATTAGGACACAATATCAAGAACACACATGAGGACTCATGCCTCAATACCAGGCTCTTTTAGGAATTGGATTCTTGGAGATTGAGTACATTAAGTTATTTAAATATGTTTCCTTTAATGTTAACGTGTCGGAACGTGATACCCAATCCAATAATATCGTGTCAGAATGTGACATCCGATCCAACAATATCGTGTCGGCTCGTGGCACCCGATCTAAATATATCGTGCTGGCTTGTGGCACCCTCTCCAAATATATCATGCCGGTTTGTGGCACCCGATCTAAATATATCATGCAGGTTCATGACACCCGATCCAAATATATCATGTCGGCTTGTGGCACCCAATCCAACAACATAGTTAATTTATCATTCTTCATTATCACTTCCCACTGCATTAACAATATTTCATCAAACCTTCTTTATTTAAGACATCACTTTAATAGAACGAGTTCAAGATTATGGATTTCATGGTCTTGGTATTACAGACCAATCACAACAACACATGAATCATCCAAACCACAACAACCAAGTATGTAGAAAATTTTATATCATTATTCAATGACTATCAATCACTCTTAAGAGTCTCTCTATCAAACATAATAAACCATAACCTACCTCCACCGAAGAACTTAAGTCATGCAATCTAATTCTCCAATGCTTTTCCTTTCCTCGATGCATCAGAACATTTTCAATCTATCAAGGACACAATATTCGTAAGTAAATAAGTTTGTACGCACCCATATTACTCTATGTCTAGCCTAGACAAAATTCAAAACTCATAGAACAGGAATCTAGAATCAAGTTTCTAATCTTGAGGTCAATTACTATGCCAAGTCTCCTATATCAGAAATTTCAAGTTTAGGGTTGAGTCTCAACACTTACAACATCATAAATCTAATGAAACTTATATACTATAATACACCTCATATTTAATTACCCATCTCAATATATTAAAACATGAATTATAAAGTAACTATAACAATAAAGTAAAAGAACCCTAAAGTTATCAAACGACAAAACAATAGCTTGAATCACTAACAAAACAACCATCCATCCATATCCCTAGAAAATAACTATCAATCACCCATCATTATTATTCCATAATTTTCAAATCATCATCCAATCTTTACCATTAAACTAATTACAAAACTAACAAAAACCATAACTCAATTAAATTTCAACCTAAAGAATTCAACTGGATGAACAATCATGACTTTAGTTTGCTGTACATTTATGTTCACGTTAGTACAGAAAGAAATAACAATTTGCCTCTTTCTTTTTAAACCAATTAACATTATAATAATAATTGAACTCCCCAACCAACCATCAAATTAATTACAATTCAATCATATACGCATAAATAATGTAACTAGAAGAATTTGACCGAATTCTCACATTGGTCACCGCTTTCTCGTTGTTCATGTTGCTTTCTCTTATTCTCATATTCCCCTCTTTTATTTTCTTCTACATATTATTTACTATCCTAATTATTATATATGACTAATTGTAAAAGTGGTGAAAGTGTCCCACTACTAATTTTAATGTTATTTCTTTAACCACCAACTTAATTATAATGACACAATCGGTCATTTTTGGAAAATTTCGTGAATTAACAATTTATCCCCTCTTAATACCGACCCTAAGTCTTTAATGATTGAGTTTGATAGGGTGGTTTTTAAATTTGAGTTAAAAGTTGAGAATTTGGTAAGTTTGTGAGTTTTAAGGTCTAAGTTGTTAAGAAAGTGGGTTTTTGGGATCTTCGGGAGTTTTAAGTCTCGGAATGGAATTCCGTTAATTCCATCAATCTCAAAATGTGAAATTTGATCAGTGAGAGTTTTCGGTTTCAAATTCCAAGATTTTTTGAAAATTTGAGGTCCTAAGTTATGAAATTGTGGAAATGTAGCCTTTGAATTGACTTCGTCAACATTCGGGGTTCGGATGCTCGGATCGGAATTCCGAGAGCTTCATTGGATTTGGGGGATGATTTTAGGCCTAGGTGAAGTATTGGTTGATTTTTTAGAGGTCCCGCGCTTGTTTTTTTTTGCCTTTTTAGGATTTAGTTAGCTTATTGTGGTTTTCACAGATGTTAGGTCAAGGAGACCTCAGATTCATGTTATCTTGGTTCCATTGAGTATGAAATGTCGAGTATAATTGATTTGATTATGTGGTTTGTGTGTACAAGGCTCCTGAACAAATCTAGAGGGTCCTTTCGATGTTTTGAGAATTGGCTGAACTTGCTGGTGTTTGCAAATTTCTCTTTAGCGAAGGCCAGCCACTTAAGCAACCTTTGATTAAGCGATGGGCCTGTCGCTTAAGCTACCTTCACTTTTGCGAAGGAGTCTTTGCTTAAGCGATGCCTACCTTTTTAGCTAGGTTCGCTTAAACGAACCTGTGGTCACTTTTGCGACATCAGAGAGGGGGGGGGGGGGGGTTTGTT
>JAJOOR010039529.1:0-16123 GCA_036250505.1 Solanum acaule | reverse complement strand
GGTAGAATCAACAACACATGTTTGCTTGATGCTTCACCAAACAATGGCTTCACCTCCCATAGTAAACACATTTCCTGAGGTCGATTTTCTAGAGTTCATATCAAACTGAAAATTTGAGTTTGTGTACCCTAAGGGTAGAGATGTCAAAATGGGCTTGGCCCGCTAGGCCGGCCCAACCCAACCCTTCAATTAAGTGGGGTTGGGCTTATTTTTTTAGCCCATTTAGGAACGAGACTTTAGCCCAACCTCATTTGGCCCGCTAGCATCGTAGGTCCAACCCGCAAGCCTCAGTGGCCAGCCCGTGGGCTATGAATTTTAAAAATATTTATTATATATATGTTAAGTTGTGTTTTATTTGTTAAGATTTTGTCAATAAATATTTTTAAAATATCAATATAAAATCAAGTCTAACTTCTTTGCATATCTTTTACATTTTAGGGCCATTAGCTCACTAAATTTACTTATTATCCTAAGCCTATTACTCCATTATAACTATGAATCTTTGACCTCTTCTACTTTTGTTTTTACGTCTAATTTTCCACTTCTCCTTTTATTGTCTTGTTAATGAAAATAGTGATCATGCAATGTTTTTTGCTTGGATGAATCTTATGAATGTTATATCTTGGCTATTATGTTTTTGTTTTGTAAGTATTCACTGAAGTATGTGTAATTCATGGATGAATTTCTGTATGTATTGATGTCGTGTTT
The DNA here is from genome assembly GCA_036250505.1 of Solanum acaule. NCBI lineage: Eukaryota > Viridiplantae > Streptophyta > Magnoliopsida > Solanales > Solanaceae > Solanum > Solanum acaule. The sequence continues at coordinate 15,415 of JAJOOR010039529.1, read as the reverse complement.
ATCAGACATCAATGTTCGATATTCTTTCTAAGAGGTCAATGTTGTCCATTTTTTGGTTGAAGGGTCAACCTGTCCCAATCCGTGGCTCGCTTAGGGCTGAGTTGTGTTGTTATTTTATAGGCCCTTTAATTAAGGTTAGCCCGTCCTAACCCATTTAACTCTCTAGCCCGTTAGAGTTTGGTTGGGTTGGGTTGGACCAGCCCATTTTGGCAGCTCTACCTATGGGTACCAACTCATCCGAATGATAGACTAGCATGTAATTTCTAGTCCTTTTCAGGTACTTGATTATTTACTTAATTGTTGTTCAGTGTTCTTGTTCATGATTAAATTGATATCTGCTAACCATGCTTACAACAAAACAAATATCAAGTCTAGTGCACAATATCTTATACATAAGGCTTCCCTGACACATAAGAAACTGTCTTCATGATTTCTGTTTCCTCATCTGTCTTAGGACATTGATCTTTAGATAGAGAAATTTCATGTCTGAAAGGAAGAAATCCTTTCTTGGAATCATGCATGCTAAACTTGGTAAGAATTGTATCAATATAAAGAGCTTGAGATGACATCCTTTTCTAGCTATTATGTAGAACCTTGATCCCAAGGATGTGAACAACTTCTCCCAAATTCTTCATGTCAAAATTAGTGGACAACCATTCGTTAACTGAATTCATCAAGCCCACATTAGTATTTCCTATGAGCAAGATATCATCTACATATAATACAAAAAACATCACTTTGTCCCCATTCCACTTTTTGTACATACAAGACTCATCAAGACATTGCTCAAAACCAAAAGTCTTGATTACATCGTCAAAATAAGTATTTCATGCCCAATAAGCTTGCTTTAATCCATAAATGGATCTTTTAAGATTGCACAACATGTGTTCTTTGCCTTTTTCTATGAAACCGCCTGGTTGTCGCATAAATATGCTCTCATCAAGACTTCCATTAACGAAAGTTATCTTGACGTCCATTTACCAAATTGCATGATCATAATGAGAAGCAATGAATAAGAGAATTCTAATAGACTTAAGTATGACTACGGGTGAAAAGGTTTCCTCATAATCGATCCCTTCTTTCTAAGTAAACCCTTTTGCAACAAGTCTAGCTTTGTAAGTTTGCACTTTTCCGTCTACTCCTCTCTTTTTCTTAAATATCCACTTGCATCAAATGGGTTTGACTCCATCTACATGTGTCTCTACAAGATTTCAGACTTTATTAGAGTACATGGACTCCATTTGTGATTTCAGTGCAATTATAGATATCAACTACTTCTTCCTCTAATGCAATTTGCTCAGTTTTACTCCCACTACCTTGATGTATTTAATTTTTAGTAACTTGTACTTGTGGAATTCTACGTCTATTAACATATCTCCCACTATTATAATGCAATGGTATGCTAACACTATCATATGGGGTTTGAATTTGGTTTCCATTATTTTCAGTAGACTGATTTTTTTATCTCTTTACTTAATTCTTATAAAATTAGTTTACTTCTAGGAAAATGGTTCGTTAAAAGAATCCTTTTCCAGAAATTTGGCATTGGTAGTCACAATGATCTTCTTTTCTTTAGGATTATAAAACATACCACCTTTGTTAAAAGCCTGTTAATTCATTAAATTCTATAAATATATTAAAATCCTGGACTCCATTACTTGAACAAAAAATGTTAGGAAGGTTTGAGGATTTATGATCTGCTCTTTTTCTCATTTACCAACGAAAAGAAGGTGGAGCTTAATAATCTTGACATTTTTCAAAGCCAAATTGTATTTAGATCAATAATTTTTGGGGAAATGTAATATTGAAGTAATTAAAATTCTAATTATGTCTCGCATTCAAGTTTCATTCTCCATCATTAAGAGTGGAAGTTGCCAAGAAACACCGCTTCTAGCAAATTCAATTGAGAAGAAACATATTTCATCTGATAATTTTTTAAAATATTAAATCACATGAAAAAGAATTTTTTTAAAAATTGTCTAATTAAAAGATTTTGCAGTGCTAAATTCAATTGCCGAAAAAATTCACAATAATATTTTTGGTGTATCTCAAAATAATAAATATGAAGGAGTGACTTGATTTTTGTGGGATCTGTTAGTTTTCTAAAAAATAACTTTTAGCTTTCTCCCCTGTCACTCTATCACTCTTTTTCTCACTCATTTTCTCCCCTTTCGACCTCACTCTCTCTCCTCTTTTGGATCCCCCTCCCTCGCTCTCTCCCTTTTTTCTCACTCATTCTCCCCCTCGCTCTATCCCTCTTTCTCTCGCTCACTCTCCCCTCGTCGCTCTACCCCTCTTCCTCTCGCTCTCTTCCTTTTCCTCTCTTCGCTCTTTATGCTTAATGAGATGGCACATAAAGGTAATTGATTTTCATATTTTATATCAGATACATGGATATATTGATTAATATATCTATCTATATTACCTTAAAAACATGAACTCCTAACTTGAATGTTGAATTACTATAATATCCCTAACTTAGGTTGTGACTTTTTCGATGAGCTGTGACTTTTTCGATAAGTTGTGGACTTTTATCAAAGGGTTGTGATTTTTCGATGAGTTGTGAATTTTCCAAAGAGTTTCACTTTTTCAATAAGTTGTGACTTTTTCAAAGGGTTGTGACTTCTTGGAAAGCTCATGACTTTTCATATAAGACACAAAAAACACTTGTTCATACTACCCTTTGTTGACTATAAATAGAGGGGCTTCCTCTCATTTTTGAACCACAATTTTATTTTTATTTTCTATTCTTGTTCTTGCATTTTAAAAAAGTTCGTATGATTTAATATTTTCATTCTTTAGTTATAAAGTATTATATATGTCACGAATACCACAATACGTTATACACACTCTTTTACATTCTTTAGTTATAATATTATGAATTCCCATAGTAGTTACGTTAATTATGTCTATCTTTCATCTTTTTTTATATTAACTTTTGACTGATAATTTTTCATATTATTATACCGCTCCTATATATGTGATAACACGAAGTTGTTATTTTTCCTTGCATGAGTCATGCTTGGTTGAGTAAATTGAAAATCGTTTACAAGTATATGAACTATATCTTTGTTGGGTGTAAGATAAACAGGTGATTACATATATGATTTCACAAATAAAATATATTCTTTAATTTTAATTTTTAGTTTTTCCATTAAAAAAAATTTGAAGCCTTTCTCAATTAACTATGGACAGTCAGATAACTATCTTTTATTTACGTAAACGGTCAATCGACAAGTCAAATATGAGAGCCAACAACAAGAACGTCGTCTATTATGTTATAAATTATAAAATAAAAATTAATATACAAAAAATAGTCCTAAAAAATAAAATGTAGTTGTTCTTTTCACATCTTCATATGACATCTAAACAGTTTAACATGGAGTACATGTGCAAAGCACATCTGGTTAGATGCCAAGAAAAATACACAACAAATATCATCTATAATGTAATATTAGTGAGATACAACTAATTACATGATTGAACCTCATCAAATTGAAATAAATATATACATTATTGTATTTAACTAATAAAATTTTTCATTGACCATCTTCATAAGTTCGAGTGAATAAAAGATATATATATGACGATTTACATTGAACATTCACAAAATAATCTGGAATATTATTTTGTGCAAAGCTGATATTCAAATCTTTGCTTAAATAAGCAATACTATTTACTATAACATATATTTTTTGAATTGGTAATCACGTGCATCACACGTGTCAAAAAACTGGTATATATATTTGACTCATGTATCATTGATATCAGCTACACAAACTTAGATAAATTATGAAATAGCGATATACATAAATAGATGGACCAAAGAGGTACAAAGGAGATAAATTCACTATAAAGAGGCAAATACGGTGTATCTAGAGGTAATTATTGAAACTATCAATGCCCTTAAGCTAGTGGTTTTGTGGTGTTTGCCTTTGTTAATTAGACAAATTATGTGAAGTATCACTTGACCCTATGCTTTACTCAAAAGTTAGCTCAATTTTCAAAATTACCAAAATTGACCAAATTGGCTATTGCTCCTCCTCCTCCTCCTCCACTTTGTCACGACCCAACCCACCGGACCGTGCGAGCACCTACTCTAACACCTAAGTAGGAGAACCCTCAATCCCAAACGTTTTAAAAATGCAGAAATTTAGGAAAATGACGAATAAAAGAAATTCATGTAGATTTCTGTAAAATAAGAGTTTTAAACAGTTAGAGTTAAGACTTGAAAAGTAATTAACACACCAGGGATCTAGTCTAAATAGGTACAAGAGCTACTAAGATTTTCAAGGTATAGCATAATTAACACTTGACACAGCTCCCACCACATGGTAAGAAACACTGAAGCTGTTGGAGATTATCTTCGTCTTCACCTATGAGACATCATCGATCCTGCATCCAGACTATGTCAAAAGACATAGCAAGAGTAGTATCAGTACAAAACACACGTACTGGTAGGCATCATCGGTCAACCCGATACCCACCACATAATATAAGAAATCGACCAGTGAAAACATGCAATAAGGCTATTCATTCCTCCACCTTTATATCTATCGTGCCCTTACCATTCCGGATGTAACCACTACTAACCCGACTAACCACTCACGAAATAATCCTTCCTTATTCCACCTCACTGCTCAACCCTTGACCCCATAGTACGTTCTATCAAGGCTTGTTAACCATTTCAATACTAATTCCCTACCGGATAATACATGTCTATTTGACAACACAACAAAATACCGCCCCAATTCTCAATAACAATACTCACTACCACCCTCCAAGGGCAACACGTAAGGACACCGGAACCCTTGTTCTCTACTTACCGTATCACCTCTAGATTTTAACCTAACCATTCCCAATCCACTACACCAACAAATATATCCAACTAAATTAAAACATCGCAACCTACACATATGTCTATATAAAATGCGCAACCCAGTTAACATGTCAGGATTCAATGTACAAATTCCACATTCTCAGAAAATACATTAATATGATAAGTCAATGGTTCTCTCATGGAACCCACACCCAAACTATTAGTGTACCGTAACGTGGTACCCGATCCAAGTGAGTGTACCAGAACGTAGCACCCGATCCAATGAGTATGTCGGGTGCCGGAACGTAGCACCCGATCTAATGTAAGTTAGTGTGTCGGTACGTGACACCCAATCCAATTATCATAATCATAAGCACAATCACATCCATAATATACAATACTCACATCATATAGTCAAGTACTCAAGTTCATGGCATGCATTGTTATAATCAATTCATTAGGTTCGTTTCTATTTTTACCGAATTACATACGCGCATGCATACCATAAGCCAATCAATCGACACACATTATACACTTCGAAATCACGGCCACCACCCAAACCCTATTTAACGAGCTAGGGTTTTTCTTTACGGTATACGACTGATTAAATACCTAGGAATACATGTACAACTAACTCTCTTCGGTGCACGACAGTCTATGCATGATTCCTACCGTCAATGCCAATATACTACGTAGTGAATATTAGATTTATAACTACTCAATGAATAAACCTAGCCTACCTGGGCGCCAAGCATTCGCAGAAGGATTGTAGATAAATTTCTAGTTTTCGGATGACGGGACGGAGGATTTTGTCCAGAAATCTGCAAGCTATCATCATTCATACGCTAGAAATCTCTTTCTTCTTCTTTTCCAAGCTTAGAGCAGCTTATGGAGGGTTTTTGGGGTGTTCCTCGCCTCTTTTAGGTGTTTTTGGAAGAAGGAGAAAATAAGACTTCGCGTTATTTACATTCTGTCTCATCTATCCAGCTCTGACGGCTACTTATCCCGGTGTGGCGCTGCCGCCCTAGTGGCATCTAGCCCACCCAGGCGGGACAGTGGCCCTAGTGTTTTCTCAAATTTTTGCCTTTCCTAAATAATGATGGTTCGGGTCATTACAATAGATACACATTTACCCCCCATTTGTCCCTGAACGACTAGTGGACTATCATCACGCGTCCTATCCACAGAGTATTTTTAAACTAATGAACTGTCCCATTATGAAACCCCGATTGATGGGGGTGGTTTTTCAACTCTGAAACACGAAAGGTTTCATACTCAAATGACCGGTTAAGGAAATGACACAACACCCGAAAAAGAATTACGTCCCAATTAACACAGCCTGACCCCGCCAGGGTGGCAGTCCTCCCTCTGAGGTGGGGCTGCTGTAGCGAGACCTCTCTCGTTGTAGCGGGGGATCGTAAACAGTAAAGGGGGGAATGAGGAATGGTTTCCTCATTTCTCCCTTCTTCTCACTCAAACTCTCCCAAAATCCTCTCGATTCGCCTACTCTGAATGTCATTTCTAAGGTAAATTTCTTGTTCATTATGCTCCTTACTTCACTACTTGATTAACGCGATTGCATACTGCCACTTAATTAATTAGAAATGGTTTTTTTTTTGGGTAGTTTTTCGAAAATAAACATAGGTTGCTAGTTTGATAGAAAAATGTAGCATGGACACTTCCCTTATGTCTCCAACGTCACCACAATCTCTTGGGTGTAAGGATTTCGTAATAATACAGTTGAATTGATACCAAAATGGGTGGGGGAAGTTGAAGGGTCTCTTAATAGAAAACTTTTATTTGGACACTATTTAGGGGTTATTTTGCCAAAATAATTGCATATTTAAGTTCTAGGATACTTAGTATACGTTGATCTACTGAAATTCTATGAAAAATGGGGTTATTGGGACGAAGGGCGCCATGATCGCGCCTGGTGTGCATCCTAGATGAAGGCCACTCTTGTGACCCTCATCCCGCTATAACGACTTCCCTCATCCCGCTTTGGCGGGATTTGGGCCGCTGTAGCGGGACTCAGTGAGGCAGTAGCTCCTTGCCACTTAGAGCAGATGTCGCGCCCCGAAGCTACCCCCAGGACGCGGACACGAGACCTAGGATCACGAGTGACCCCAAGCTAACCCTGTTGGCATATCATAAGCATACTTAAAGATTTTCAACATAAAAGCCATACTATGTAGAAGCTAAATCATAAGATAAACTGAAATGATGGGGAATACCCATAAACTATCTGAGTATATAAAACTGAGAGTTTAACAACAACTGAAAAGTCAAACTCAAATGCTAAAGCTGAAACTAACTATGTCTGAAATAAAGCCTCTACCGACTAGAAATGCTTGGAGATTCCCCAGCTAGATCTAGCAAATGCTGAAAACTAAAGACTAAAAGCAAAGGAAGATAATCATGCCAATCATCCTCGAAGAATGAGGACTCACCACTGATGCTGCTGAACTGAAGATCGGGAACCGATCTATGCGTGATCTGGAAGCTGAGAACCTGAACCTATATCACGAGAAGATGTAGCGCAGAGTATGTGTCAGAACTTGAAAGGTACTGAGCATGCATGATAGAGTAAAACTGAACAATAATCATAACTGAACCAAAGCATAAATATATGCAATGATAAGAGAAAATCATGATACTAACTGAGATTACTGAACATAAAATAACTAAATGCAATGACCAAGTTTATAACATATTGAGACTCAATACTGAACTATGACTGATAATGTGGTCAATGCAATAGAATCTGATTGTAAGGGAGCTACTAATAACCGACATAAAACACATGAGCTAAATGTGGAGTTCGATGTATACACCTCATCGAGAGGACCCAATATACCTTACCAGAGGTATAGAGGCATGACTGGTGTGATCACTAAAATGATGCCCAAAGAGGGGACTTACAACCTACGGGGTACGTAGTTCTGGGACTTGAGGGTGACTGAACCCAGTACACTCGGTATTAAGCTTCTCCCAATTGATTATCAAATGAACAATTTATCACTGAAGTTGTGTAATACTGGATAGCTCAAAAACTGACATGCTAATTGAAAATGCGACAATTATAACTAATAATGTGACATTCGTAAACCGAAGCATGTATATTTGTTTAGACTGGCCTAGCATGTGTAATTCATGAACTAAATGAATCTACACAACTAGGGTTCTGAATATCATACAAGAAACTAAGCAACATTATGATAATCTGATTTGGATCATTTTAACAGCAAAAACCCAACAATTTCTAACATTCCAAAAATCCTAGGTCTAGATAATATTAAGGGAATCAAGATTATGACTGAAATCTAGGGACCTAATGGGTGAAAGGAACCCACTAGTGAAATTCCACATACATGGTAACGAATTCCACGGAGAAGTCTTTCGATTTCGAGGCTGGAACTGATGAAAACTCGCTGCATTCTTGAACTAAGGCTGCTCGACTATTTATTCTTTTTTTCTCTAGTTTGATCGATTTCTTCGTGAATGATTAGACTAGGGTAAGATCTAATTAGTTTACTAGGCTAAAACTGACCAAAACCACATAGTTTAGGGGGGTCCAACGCATAAGGAAAAGACCATACGACCCCTGACTTAAAAATTGTCAGGGTCACCAACAGACCAGATCGATGGACCGTGGATGGACCGATGGTCTGTTCTGGTCGGTCGTCGTTTGTGACTGGGAGCTGAGATCTGAGGGTTTGACCTACGGCTCGGGACCATGGACCGTGGCTTGACCTACGGTCCGTAGGTCCTGGCGTGGGTAGACCCTTAGCTGGATTTCTGGACTACTTCTGGGGAGGGCTGCAGGTGGCCATCAACAGACCACCAGCATGGATCGTGGGTCACCCTATGGTCCGTGGGTGGCAACCGTGGGTTGCACCTGCAATGGTTTGGTCTATTTTCGGATACGGGGTGTTACATTATCTCCCCTTTTGGAAAATTCGTTCTCGAATGAAGACTAAACTAGCTTAATAAGGAGGGAAATAGCTGCAAACCCTACTACTAATTACTAGAAATTGATTTTTGACTGAACTGAGTTCCAAGAACATGCAAATACGCTAAAAATACAAGTACAAACTGAAGGAACATGATACTAAGACTGAAGCTACTCATGAATGACTGAAAAATGGAAGATGAACTATTACCTCAAGCTGGAATGGAATCAGAAGGATAGAGATGAGGATATTTGACCTTCATGTCTGCTTCTACTTCCTAAGTATCTCCCTCTACGAATTGACTCCTCCACAAAACCTTAACTGAAGCGACTTCTTTGTTTCTAAACCTTTGAACCTGATGATCAAGAATCTCAACTGATACCTCTTCATAAGTGAGACTATCCTTCATAGCCACACTTTCTAAAGGTACAATAGATGTTGGGTCACCCACACACTTTTTCAACAACGAAATGTGAATAACCAAATGCACTACTGCTAGTTCTGTTGGCAACTCTAACTCATAGGCCACTTTACCAACCCGTTTCAAGATCTTGTAAGGGCATACATATCTAGGACTGAGCTTCCCTTTCTTGCCAAATCTCATCACCTCCTTCATAGGTGACACTTTCAGGAAAACCCAATCATCAATTTGGAACTCTAATTCCCTTCTCCTTACATCTGCATAGGACTTCTGGCGACTCTGGGTTGTCTTAAGTCTATCTCTAATAAGTTGCACTTTCTCCATAGCATCATGAACTGAATCTGGTCCTATTAAGACTGCTTCACCTACTTCAAACAAACCAACTGGAGATCTACATCTACGCCCATACAATGCCTCATAAGGGGCCATATGAATGCTGGAATGGTAGCTATTATTGTAGGCGAACTCTATAAGAGGAAGGTGATCATCCCAACTATCCTTGAAGTCGATCACACAAGCTCTCAACATGTCCTCTAAGGTCTGGATGGTACGCTCTGCCTGACCATCCGTCTGTGGATGAAATGCTGTGCTAAGATTAACCTGAGTACCAAGACCTTTCTGAAATGACTTCCAGAAATAAGAGGTAAACTGAGGACCTCTATCTGAGAGGATAGACAAAGGAACCCCATGCAACCTGATTATCTCATTAATGTAAAGTTTGGCGTAGTCCTCCACCGAATTTGTAGTCTTAACCGCCAAAAGGCTCAGTACTTCAACTAGTCTCCATGTTCCTTGAATGGATCTCTTAGTTGGCACAGACTTAGTAACTCTGTCAACTATCACCCAAATGGAGTCATGCTGTCTGCGAGTACGAGGTAAACCTATGATGAAGCCCATGTTGATCACTTCCAATTTCCAAGTAGGAATGTTGATCTCTTGAGTCATATCTCTTCCCTTTTCATGCCATTCCACTAAAAGATTTCCCGCAGATCACGATACATCTTAGTGGCACCTGGATGAATAAAATACCTGGAGTTATGGGCTTCTGCAAGAATCTTCTGTCTCAACACATCCACTTTAGGAACACATAATCGACCCTGATAGCGAAGCACACCATCTCCCATTTGGGAGAAAACCTCAACCCTCTACTGATGGACTGCACCCTTTAGTTGAAGCAATATCAAATCACTGTCTTGCTTTTCCTTAACCCTTGCTTCCAATGAAGATTCTGCCCCATTCTGAACTATTACACCACCATCTGATATGCTCATAAGACGAACTTCTAAACGAGCAAGCCTGTGAACATCCCTTGCTAATTCCTTTCTTTCTTCCTCAACATGTGCTACATTACCCATAGATAGTCTACTAAGAGCATCTGCTACTACATTGGCCTTACCAGGATGGTAATGCACACTCATATCGTAATCCTTGAGGAACTGAAGCCATCTCCTCTGATAAAGATTCAACTCTTTCTGGGTGAACACATACTGAAGGCTCTTATGGTCTGTGAACACATCTATGTGAACACCATCAAGTAATGTCTCCAAATATTAACTGCAAACACCATTGCTGCAAGCTCGAGGTCATGAGTCGGATGATTCTTCTCATGCACCTTAAGTTGTCCAGAAGCATAAGCTATAACCTTACCTCGCTGCATCAACACACAACCTAGGCCGACTGTGGAGGCATCACAATAGATAACATAACTGTCTGAACCCTCTGGTAGAGTCAAAACAGGAGTTGTAGTTAACCTAGCTTTCAGTTCTACAAAGCTTTTCTCACAATCATCTGACCACTGGAACTTAACCTTTTTTTTAGTCAACTTAGTCAATGGAGAGGCTATGGATGAAAATCCTTCCACAAACCCCTGTAATAACCCGCTAGACCCAAGAAACTTCTGATATCTAAAGGAGAGGTAGGTCTGGGCCATTGTTTCACTGCTTCTATTTTCTGGGAATCCACTCAGATCCCTTTGCTAGACACAATATGCCTAAGGAACGCAACTGATTGCAACCAAAACTCACATTTACTAAACTTAGCGAATAACTGGCGATCCTTGAGAGTTTGCAGGACAACCCTCAAATGATTCATATGTTCTTCCTGATTCCTAGAGTAAATGAGGATATCATTAAAAAGACGATGACGAACAAGTCCAAATACTGCTTGAACACTCGATTCATCGAATCCATGAAAGCTGCAGGAGCATTGGTTAGTCCAAATGACATAACTACAAATTCAAAATGACCATACCAAATTCTAAAGGTTGTTTTCGAAATGTCACTATCTTTGACTCTGAGTTGGTGATAACCGGATCTGAGGTCTATCTTTGAGAAATGACTAGCACCCAAAAGTTGGTCAAACAAGTCATCAATCCTGGGGATAGGATACTTATTCTTGATTGTTTCCTTATTTAACTGCCTATAGTCAATGCACATTATGAAGGAACCATCTTTCTTTTTCACGAACAACACTGGTGCACCCCATGGGGAAATACAAGGTTTGATGAAACCCTTATCTAAAAGGTCCTTTAACTGCTCTTTCAATTTATTAAGCTCAGCTGGAGCCATTCTGTAAGGAGGACTAGAAATAGGCTGGGTATCTGGAAGGAGATCAATTCCAAAGTCGATTTCCATTTCGGGAGGAAATTCGGGAAGATCTTCTGAAAACACTTTTGGGAACTCAACCACAGAAACTGACTCAAGAGTTGGGGTTTCAGAGCTTGAATCCTTAACCCGAACTAGATGATAGAGATACCCCTTAAAAATCATCTTTCCAGCCATAAGGTAAGAAATGAATCGACCCATAGGCGCTACGCTACTACCCTTCCATTCTAAGATTGGTTCGTCTGGAAACTGAAAATGAACAATCCTAGTCCTACAATCGACTGAGGCATAACATGAATGCAACCAATCCATGCCTAGAATCATATCAAAGTCTACCATTTCTAGCTCTACAAGATTTGCTGAGGTGAATTTCTAGGAGACTGTGACAGGGCAATTCCTGTATACCCGTCTAACAATAACTGGGTCACCGATTGGAGTGGAGACTGAGAAGGGTTCTAAGAGAGTTTCTAGACTAACATTGAAGTTGACTGCTTTATAAGGAGCTAGAAAGGAAAGAGTAGCCCCTGGATCTAACAAAACATAAACATTTAAGTTAAAAACTAGTAATGTACCAGTGACCACATCAGGAGAATCTTCCTGATCCTGGCGAGCCTGAAAAGCGTACAACTTGTTCTAGCATTGACCGCCACCTGTACCAGATGAGTTACCCTGTTGAGTCGAGCGACCTGCTAGTGCTACTGAAGTTGTAGACTGAGCTTTGCCACTTTTACCCCATTTTTACCTCGTGACCCTATTTAGAAGATGGATAATCTTTCAACCTGTGACTAGTCTGACCACACCCAAAACATCCTTCCCTTCCTGCAAGACACTCGCCTGGATGGTTCTTACCACACTTAGGACAATTTGGGTAGGTTTTGGTGCCTGACACACTCCCTTGAGACTTAGAGCCTGATGCCCTACATTTCTGACCATTTTGGAACTTGGAGGATCGAACACTAGCTGATGAAGGTGCTGGAGCTGAAGACTTATGCTGAACCTGCGAGCGATTTCCACCACCCGATTTATGTTGAGAGTACTTATAGTTGCCTGTCCTAGCCTTCTTGTTCTCCTTAGATTGTTCCCTAAGCTTATCCTCTCTTAACTTGCTGGGCATGAGTCATGAGCTTAGAGATGTTCATATTTTCCAGCAACATAGCATTTCTACACTCCGTTTTAACTAAGTCAGATACCCCATATAGAAACTTGTTCATTTGAGCCTTGGAATCAGCAACTATGTGAGGAGCATACCTGGAGAGTTGGGTGAACTTGAGTCCATACTCTTGGACTGTCATGTTACCTTGCCTCAAATTCATAAACTCATGAGCTTTTCTCTCAACTCTCTTGGGAATCCAGAAAAGTCTCACTAAAGCATTCCCAAGTGATAGTAGCCGCATTCGTACCAGTGTTCTCTTTCCATTGAGTATACCAGATGTGACCCACATCCTTAAGCTGAGAAGATGCCAACTCTACCCTATCATTACCCGTAACTTGCATCACGCCAAAGATGTTCTTGACCTCATCTATAAAGTTTTGGGGATCCTCACCAATTTGCGACCCTAACAACTCAGGCGAATTACTCCTAACAAAATCACGAACCCTGGTTACCACTGATCCACCACTAGCATTTGCACGAACTGGGACCTGCTGGTTGTTCTAGTTAGTCATACTCTGAGCCAAAAGCTGAATGGCGTTTCAGAACTCTACATTTGACACTTCCTGATCTGGGACTGGAGGAGCTGCGTTAACGTTTCGGGCATTCACATTCCTTCCATAAGCTCTACGAGGAAGCATGATCTGAAAGCACATAACAATGCATTAGAAAGAGATCATACCTTACGCACGATAAGAATATCAAGAAAGCAAAGTTTTCCTAAACACTTCATAGCCTCCTTCTCATTAGATGTGGTGCACTTCATACCCATGAAAATGACTCTACTTAGCGCGGCTTTTCAGACATCCTAGGACTCATGAACCTAGTGCTCTGATACCAAATTTGTCACGCCCCGAAGTTACCCCAGGACGTGGACACGGGACCTAGGATCACGAGTGACCGCATGCTAACCCTGCTGGCATATCATAAGCATACTTAAAGATTTTCAACATAAAATTCATACTATGCAGAATCTAAATCATAAGATAAACTAAAATGATGGGGAATACCCATAAACTATTTGAGTATAAAAAATTGAGAGTTTAACAACAATTGAAAAGTCAAAATCAAATGCTAAAGATGAAACTAACTATGTCTGAAATAAAGCCTCTACTGACTAGAAATGTTGGGACATGCCCCAACTAGGTCTAGCAAATGCTTAAAACTAAAGACTAAAAGTAAAGGAAGATAAATATGCCAATCGTCCTCGAAAAATGAGGACTCACCACTGATGTTGTTGAACTGAAGATTGGGAATCGATTTATGCGTGATCTGGAAGCTAAGAACCTGAACCTACATCACGAGAAGATGTAGCGCAAAGTATGTGTCAGTACTTGAAAGGTATTGAGCATGCAGGATAGAGTGAAGCTGAACAATAATCATAACTGAACCAAAACATAATTATGAGCAATGATAAGAGATAAGCATGATACTAACTGAGAATACTGAACATGAAATAACTGAATGTAATGACCAAGTTTATAACATACTGAGACTGAATGCTGAACTATGACTGATAACGTGGTCAATACAATAGAATCTGATTGTAAGGGAGCTACTAATAATCGACATAAAACCACATGAGCTAAATGTGGAGTCCGATGTATACGCCACATCGAGAGGACCCAATATACCCTGCCAGGGGTATAGAGGCATGACTAGCGTGATCACTAAAATGATGCCCACAGAAGAGACTTACAACGTACATAGCACGTAGTTCTGGAGCTTGAGGGTGATTGACCCCAGTCCACTCGGTATTAAGCTTCTCCCAATTGATTATGAAATGAACAATTTATGACTGAATTTGTGTAATACTAGATAGCTCCAAAGCTGACATGCTAACTGAAAATGCAACATTTATAAATGATAGTTTGACATTCGTAAACTGAAGCATGTATATCTGTTTAGACTAGCCTAGCATGTGTAATTCATGAATTAAAAAAATCTACATAACTAGGGTTCTGAATAACATATAAGAAACTAAGCAACAATATGATAATCTGATTTGGATCATTCTAACAGCTAAAACCCAACAATTTCTAACATTCCAGAAACCCTAGGTCTAGATAATATTAAGGAAATCAAGATTCTGACTGAAATCTAGGGACCTAATGGGTGAAAGGAACCCACTACTGAAATCCCACATACATGGTAATGAATTCCACGGAGAAATCTTTCAATTTTGGGGATGGAACTGATGAAAACTCTATGCGTTCTTGAACTAGGGCTTTTCTACTATTCCTTCTCTTTTTCTCTAGTTTGATCGATTTCTTGGTGAATGATTAGATTAGGGTATGTTCTAATTAGTTTACTAGGCTAAAACTGACCAAAACCACGTAGTTTAGGGGTTAAACGACGTAGTTTAGGGGTCCAATGCATAAGGAAAAGACCAAACGACCCCTAACTTAAAAACTGTTGGGGTCACCGACGGACTAGACCAACGGACCATGGATGGACCGACGGTCCATT